>JAODFZ020025794.1:0-12253 GCA_027574845.2 Deinopsis erosa
AAATATATATTTAAATTAATTATTAATAAAATCGAATATTAATGCAATATCATTTGTTTTTTCTATCATTCAAGATATTAGTTTAATTTAAAATTGAATAATTTATTAGAATAACTCTCAATGTTTCATTTCATATTGAAAAATGTATTCATTCACAGTCCGTTTAGTTAAAATAATTTTATCAACAGGCACTGTATTACTCACCAATTTTATGTATTACAAAAATGGTCAATTTCATGGTTATAACAACAAATAGGCGAAAATACGTTTTCTAATTACATTAATGTTTACTAACTATATAGTTGTCTTATCAGCACCGTTCGGTTTAACGAAGCCTTTCAACGAATACGGTTTGATGGATTACATATTTAATTTTGAATTTTTTGTGGTGCTTGGTGCAATGAATTTAATTGCCTCATGGAACTACTTTAAGCGTGAATCGAACGCTCGCTATTTGAACAAGTTGATCGAGAGTGATCAGTTTTTAAAGAAAATTTGCTTCAAATTTGAGAAGCGTTTCGTTTATAAGGAGGCCGCTTTTCATTTGATTCTTTACTATGTGCTTTGGATTTGCAACTTAATCGCCTTCATTTATTTGTACTTTATTCATTTGAGTATACGACGCAGTGCAATTATATGATTGCTATTCATTCATTACTTAGCATGCACGAATCTTATCAATTTGTCATCAGTTCTCGTGTTTGATGATCGTTTGGAGATTGTTAAGGAGTTGATAAGAGATGTTCGAGTGGCGTCAATGAAGAATTGCTATTTGTGCAATAATAGGAAGCCGCCAGCTGAAATTCAATTGCGAAAGCTTTGTGTTACGCATCAATTAAGGTACTGTTCGTTTAATTCGATTTTCCGCTTTATTCGACTTTTTTTCCCGTACCGTTGAATTCAATATAAATTTTGACTTTTAATTCGTTTTAGTCGCGATAATTAGATATTTCGTTAATTCGATGTAATTTGCGCGATTTTTAAATTTGAATTTCGCGCTACTACGATTTCATGTTATTGTACCACAGACAATATAATTCCATTCTCCCACATTTTACCACATTCTCCCACATCTTAGCATATCCTCCCATACATTCTCCCACATCTTACCACATTCTCCCATCATATTCTCCCATACATTCTCCCACATCTTACCATCATCATTTTTCTATTTCTAATAAAATCTTTTACTTAATTTTGGATTATAAATTTGATAAGAATTTATACTCGTGTATATTAGAATTAATAAAATTCAGTAAAGGCGGGATTTAAGGAATATTCTATTTTGCTATTGCTCACAAAATCTTTTACTCAACTTTGGATTATACATTTGAAAACTATTTATATTAGAGTATTCCATGAGCATACGCTATAAATGCCCAGGGTCTGTAATGGGAAAGAGCACAAATGCGACGCGAATTTCACTAGAATTTACATCTTTACAACGACTCTAGATGTCACGTTTGTTAACAATCATCTAAAGCCTGTTATACCTAGACGATCATATATTATGGTATATATGATACAATTACCACTACTTCAAAAAAAATTTTGTCATAATATATATATAATCATTTAAAACTGGCTTAACACTTCTACGCGTTTAATTTGAATAAAAATTTATTATCTAAATACGTTCATATTAGGTTTGTATTACGAAAAATAAAAGAAAATTTGTATTTCTTAGAATAAATGATTAAATACAAAATAGAAATTTTAAAATGTATGAAGAAATATAGAAAAGAATTGAATCATTGCGCACTAATAAAATTGTGTTGAACTAAATCTAAACTGAAAATAAATTTGTGCGCACAAAATGTTGTCTGGTATTTGATAAGAGACTATAAAGTAACATGGCCAGACTAAAAGCTAATTTCTATACATTCGTTAGGAAGTAAAATTCTTATGTATTTGTATTCGAAATTAAAATTACATTCGTTTATATAGAAATTATTTTAATTTCAAAAATTAACAAGATTATTCTTTTTAATATAGATTTTACCTCATTTACTATATTTAATTTCTATACACAACGTTTGGTTTATTAGTGATAAAAATTAAGCAAAATTTATTAATTGCATATGAATAGCTTTCTTAATTAAAGAAAATAGGCATAAACAGAAAATGAAATGACTTTACCTTTTATTTGTAGACACAACTAACCACACTACACTTGTAGAACGAACTGATAGAATTTTGTGCAAAGAGATGTAAACAACTAAAAATAAAATACAAATGTTCTTCAATGACAAATAAAAGATGATAACAATAGGCAAGGCTATACAACTTTGATTCTATTGCAAATCATAAAAATATACGCCTGATCTGGTTGCTATAGAAAGGTACAAATATGATTTCGATGACCTGCGAATTATTGAAAACGGCCAAGCAAGAAAATTATGCCCATGATCCAATATATTATAAAAGATATTGTCTTTAACTTTTCATCGTCATTTCACCATATCATTATTATTTATGTGCTTTGCTTTCAGAAACTATCAGTTTAAATTAATTCAAAAATATAGTCAATGTCTGTATGAGATTTAGTCTCGTAAACAAACGAAATGAAAAATAGGAAAGGCTAAACATTAGTTGGAAAAAATGTGTAGACCCGCGGGCATTTTCATCTATTGGAATGTAAACATGTCGAATCTGGATCGAGATAATATTTTGATTTTACATACTAACAAAATAAAATTAAATAAATATACTCATGGAAATAATTAATTAGTATGATATATAATTTATTATGTTATCAAAACGTCCAAATTATTTCATTAATTTATATATTAAATTAATTTATTAGTTTATTCATCGAAGCAGAAAAATATTTGTTATTTTATTCTATCAAATAAATTTTGAATAGAGTTCTAAATTTACAATCGTATTTTAACTGTCACAAGCACACATAGACTTTTCTTTAGAATAGTTTAATTTTAAATGAGTAATATTAATTGAATGTAACAATTGAACACAAAGAGACAGTTAGTTACTGAAATGCATTTGTTATATACTTAAAGGATGTAGTTTTGCATTTGATAACAAAAGCAATACATTTTCTTAACGGATAAAATTGCATGTTTGTGATGTTTTCATAAAATAAATGTATTAATTTTCAATTAAAAAAGTTAAAAGTTAAAAAAAAGTTTCTGATAATTGAAAGCTGAAGTTTTTCTCTTGTTAATTTCAGTTACGTTTTATTTAAATTAATTTTTCTGAATAAAAAAGCCGTAAAGTATCATATTTCATAAAATTAACACAAATTGTAAGCAATATTTTAAGTCACAGATGGAAAATATCATCTTGGTAAAGTATTATCACAATTTGCATATTATCTGATTATGCACGCAGGTTTTTCGGCTATGAATATTTTAAATTTCTTTTTGTATGAAATATGCGTAAATAAAACCAAAAATTTGTATGATTTTCTTTAATACATTTAAGTCTATTTACTCAACTAATAAGTTTGGTTGTTGTATGGAATTTTGAATGAGATAGCATCAAAATGCACTCTTTCAATTCCATTTTTTCCATGATTGCTTATTATTTTAACCTAGATATTCTCATCTCGCTGTGACAATGTTTGAAATCAAATTACCAAAGACCGGAGAATCGAGGGAGAACAGACTCGTTGATTGCAAAGTGCTGTTCTAACAGAAAATTGTTTTTCCTCTCCATACATTTTCAAGACTATTTCCACCATATTAATGCATCACCTGTTTAGCATATTGAAATAAACACATTTATTTAAAACCAATTGTTTTATATGAACTATTAGTTTATTTATACATATTATAATATTTACATTCAAATTGATAGATACAAGAAATTTCGTTATGTTTTCATGATCTCTAAATAATAGAATTTTATGAAAAATTTACAAAATGATAGAACTACAGTTGTAATTTATTTGTTTAATTGATTTATTATACATTTTGTTGTTCTTTTTTTATTATATTTTGATTAATATTTATATACAAAAAGATGTTTGCAGAAAAATAAAATCTGATGAAGGAAAAACGAAGAATAGACTAACAATGGATTATGTCTACATAATTATCAACATGTAATAATCACAATGAATTTTTTCTATAATTTTTTATATATTATTTATCTAACGTGCCACTTTATTAATATCACGTCTATAAATAATCAATATATTCATTTATCAAACACTATTTACAGAAAAGAGAACATATCAGATGTTTAATAACAACCATCATTGTTTCATTTCTTCATTTTATTGTTGCATAATGTTGGAAGTTTATTATTGGCGATTGTGGTGAGCGATATCATTTTAAATATATAATTGATGATTAATTAATTTAAAAATGATTTAAACAAAAATATTGAGATAACAGTTCATTAGCACCAAATAATAACAATTTTCCCTAGAGAGTCACACTTGGTTGGTTCATTTTGTTCCCTCACTGATTAAGTTTCCAAAACAAAGATTAGTATTTTTTTCTGTGTATGTGTGTGATAGTTTGGATTTCTATGTACACTTAGTTTGCACTAGTTCGTTAAGTGAACATCGTTGATGGTAGGTGATTATTACACTTGATGAGATCATCTCACTGCGGTCACTAGTAATAAGGAAAGCGACACCAAAAGAGCCATTTGCCTAGTCAATACCGCCTTGCTCGTCTGCATTGCCGCTGGATGTTCGCCTGCAAACAAATTGTTGCAATTCATTAGAATGAGATTTTCTTCATTTATTATTCAAATACTTTTAAGCTACCAAACATATTAATCGTAACAAGTTTGACACTCTTTCTAATTGAAAAGAAGAAAATTTATACTAGAACTTCTTTAAATTCTAGTTTACTACTAATGATAAAAACTAATTTCAATATAAACTTATTCCTCTGAATAATACTAATTTCATTAAATGTAAACTGAAAATTTAGTAGATGCGTAATCACTAATAGTTATTAAACATCAATAATCTGAAATAATTGAAACATTTTGACGTTGCCTAACGTAAAATAGCATGCCGGTACAAGCAACTGAGTACAATTATGTGAAAATTAATTAATCCTGCAGCGAGTAGTTAATAATTGAGCTTCAAATATAAATTAAAAATATAACAAATGATTTTTTTTAATTTATGGCTTTCTTAGCATGTAGTTACCTAGTTTGTAATTGTAAGTTTGGGAATAATTTAATAACATTTTGTAATTAAGGACCTTACCATTAAGTACGTGGACAATAGCGGATGCTGGACTAGCATTGGACGGCATGCACGTATAATTTCCTGAGTCTGAAAGTAGTGCTTTTGTGACTAGTAGTTTGCTAGTTGTTCCAGCTTCGGTCTTTTCAGTTTCTAAGCTTATTCCACCTCTGGGCGAATCGAAATCAACGACAGAATGCCCATGATACCATAAAACACTTGAAGGAGGGGTTGAATGGACATTAACTGAGCACGTAAGAGATATTGTGCTACCCTTTTTAACGAAAACCTCTCCAGGTCCTGAGATTGTCGCTTGAGCATCTGCAAAGAGCATTTATTACCTCATAACTAATAGAATAGATCATTGAATTGCTTATGAAATTACAACAAATTTACTGGAGCTTTAATTAATGATATGAAGCGCGTTTAATTTATACTAATTCTGTAATATGTGTGCTGTCAACTACTTTATATATATATATACATATATGTATATTAAATCATGCATTTATTCGCCATCCAATTGATTTTTATATAAAACAAGCGCTTATTAAGATGCCGGATGAAAATGTACCTTTAGATCGCGGCCCTGAATGCGTCGCGGTTAAGGATGACGCGTCTGTAACAAACAAAAAATCAACCAACGTCTGCAAGTAGTTTACGAACTTTCGCAACTACACAAAATGTATGCGTAAATTCAATACAGAAAATTAGGTAAAAATAAATAAATAACATGTTTGAAATGGAAGCTAAAACAAAAACGGTTTTTTTGTAAATAATAAAAAAGATATATAAAGCAACGTTCAAAACCAAACAAAAAGATAATGTTTTTATATGTGCGCATGTGTGTGAAAGTAAATGTGTCTGTTTTATTTTCAAGTGCTCAAAAGCTTTTTTCCAAATAGGATTGCACTGAATAAATTACTGTAGCGTTATTTACACCTAATTTGTTCAATCGATTTATTTGCAAAATGCGTTAAAACCGCAAATAGATTTGCTTAATATTACTTCAAAATTTTAATGAAAACTTTCCTTCATCTTTGATAGATAAATAAGGAAAAAGAACTGCTTTCACTTTAATTATAATTGCAATAATACTTAAATACAGCAATTGTGTTTCACAGCTGATGCATATTTAAATTTTAAACTTGAAGGCAAGCAGTTTTCGTCTTTCTGTTCGTTTTTTTTTTACTTAAAAAACTCGAAACTAAATCCATATCAGTTACAACTCAACTCTAATGAGATTTATATAAGCTTTACAATAAATCATGCATTGTGTAAAAAATGTAAAAAAAGGAGTTGAAGAATAAAGAAAAATAAGAAAAAAATATGAAAAGATGAAAGACAGACATATTTTATAAATATAAAAATTTGCAAAGCGCATAAATGAAAGAGATGTCTTCTATTATGTGAAGCAACATCCTGTACGAATCAAATGTGTTGAGCTTCGAATATATTTTTTTCACAAAGATTTAGATTATCGTAGGACCATTAGGCACTGTAATGCATTTTTTTCAGTTTATTCGACGTCAACAGAACATATCCGGGTTACATATTTTAACTAAAATTATTATTTTTCATCATTAGATCTAAAATAAACATTGCTTTGGTATTCTAATATATTTCTAAAGAAGTTCCTTTTAGTTGTTGAAGTAATATAAGAAGTTGAAAGCACTTTTACATATCGTGACAGATGTATACCTACATAAGATTTTTCAGATTCAATACAATTTTTTTGCGAGCTTTTTTCTTCAATAAGTGCATATAGTTTGTTGCATTTATTCATTCATTCCCTGAATGTTACTATAAAGTTTTAGTTCCTTGCTAAAGAATTTGTTACTGCAACTTATGTATTTATATAAATAAACACACAAGGAGTGAAAATGTATACCAGAAGCTTCTTTATAATAAAATCAAATAAAAGCATTTTTTATTTAATTGAATAATATTTGAATTTTATTTGCCAATTTTAAGATAAGTCTGTTCATTTCAAAGCAGCTATTCAATTATTCTATTGTATGGTTACCTTCAACATTGAGCATAATGGCCATATTGATTTTTGGTTCGGTATTAACTTGACATTCATAGACGCCGGCGTCTCTTTTCTGTACATATTCAATACGCAAATCGTAATCATCACTATGTTCTGGATGTCGAACGCTGAAGCGAGCATCTCCTGTATAGGTGTGAATTCCAGATGTAAGGATGTGGAGGTCACGCTTGCGCATCCACGAAACCTGCAACAGAGAAGAAGAAACCTCATCAAATAAACTCTAAGATCAAACAAACAAAATTGAAAAATGACCAGAATAATGAAAGTGCGCTCGCTTGATATTTTCATCATCATCATCATCACACTAATCCAATTTCCTAGTTTAGATAAAAATTTAGCCGCCAATGTGTGTAATGTAAAAGGATTTTGTAATCAATCATCATATGAGAAGTACAGGTAGTAGATATGTTTTTTTTTGTATGTTTGTTTCGGTTCTAGCTTGTAGATATTGATTAAAACTTTCTAATTATCAATTAGTCAGAAGGTCGCTATTTTTAAACAACGCATTAACGTTCAAGCAAAATGGATTATGTAGTTTCATTCAGTCAAATAGAATTGGATTAAATGTAGGCTGCGTTAGATAGATTTCTACCATTTATCAGAAAATTATAATGGAACTTTTGCAGTGAGACTGTGTAGGAGTTTCATTGATCAGAAATTTCCTATTATTCTGGTCTAGTGAATTTAATATTAAATATGAAATAATTTGATATTTAATGTGTTATTAAATTTAAACATAATAATTTTCCCTCATGTTTGTGTTTGATAAATTTGTATAAAGCTAATAAAAAAGACAGGTAACAGAATAATGTTTGCATACAATATATGTTAAGTAAATTAAAACTGTCAATAAATTGATTTGTGAGTTGCTAACAAAACATATATTCTCATATTTGTATAGTTTATTTAACGCAACAATAACACCAAAAAATATATATATTTGTTGTTATCTGAATGTTAAATGTTATTTATTCTTTTATTATTTTGCTATGAATAAGAATCACATGAATGGAATTGATGATTTATGTATATGTTTGCAATAGAATTTTTGTTTAACAACTTTTCTCTATGTTTGTATCTATATGTTATATACATTTTGTTAAATTTGTTCGTTGAAAATTGCAAGTTGTGTGATATAAACGAAGAATCCTCTTTTATAGTACAAACTGTTTCGGCTTTGATACTAAATCTCCATGTTTCTGAGATTTACCGATTTTCTGCAATACTTCAGCGTGCTAGCTAGCTGGCTGAATAAGAATTTATGTCGTTTTGTCGTCAAGTTCTGTATTTTAGGTGCAAACAAGCTTTAAAATGTAAGTTTATTTGATATTTCAAATCGATAATGCAATTGAAATGCAAATCGTTTGCTATTTTTTGTAATTAAAGTTTATGCTAAGAAAACATTCACAGGAAACTCAAAACAAATTTGTGGATATGCATTTGGTTTAAGAACTATTTGTATAATTAAGCAATGAAACGAAACAGTGGCAGGTAGTTATAGTAAAACTGTTTTATAATATGCAAACTTATAATGGTGTCTGAGCCTGAGCACCCTTAATAATGAGGGGTAAATTAGTGCAATTAATGTTGTTTCACAACACACGTCAGCAACTTTAAATATAACTTTGTAAACTGAAGCTGGTACCCGACCAGAAGCATTCACTTTTTTTCAGTCCCATAAACAAGAGCAGAAAAAAAATTGAAATTGCGAACTTTTATCTCCCGACAACTCAACAACAATAACATACATTTTGTTATGACAAACCGCAACCAAATTTAAATAAACAATTTGACAATGCATCAGCATACTTTTGCCATTACAAATGTTTTGAGTTAGAAACTGAATTTGACTCATCTTTGTCTATATAAAGTGTCTTTGTGTAGTTTGATATTTGAATGACCATTGTGAATTAACATTATTACAATCTATTCTTGTATAACTTAGTTACCTAATGTTAGATAAACACTAGATTATACATAGTTGATGTAGTGTTCTATATATTCATACTAAAAATGAGTTTTTCGTGTGATGAATTGAGCAAACATTTCATGAGTGTAAAACATAAAAAAAACTTAAAATATTTTTTAAAGCAAAAGAACAAAAAAACATAAAATTTTAAACCTGACAATTTGTGTGCGAAGAAGTACTTGAAAAGAAAAATGAAAAGAAACATTCAAGAAGCGTGATGTTGTAGAAAAGTGCGTGCGAGAAATTGAAAGAAAAATATTTTCAAGTTTTCAACCATTAAAAACATAACGAGACTTTTCTACCACACACATAAAATATATATCTTTTAAAAAAGTTGTGACATTTAAACTCATCGATGGTGCGAACTTTAGAATGAGAGAGATTTAAAGAAAGTGTTTGTTAAGTCAGAAGCGCACAAAATAAAAGTGGAACTGATATGACAAGGATTTTTATAGAATGCGAAAAAACCTATTTTATTTGCATACATGTTGGAAAATGAAAGTTTTTCCTTCTGCAACAAAGAGGATGAAAGGAAGAAAAAGAGGCGACACAAAATAGGACGATAAAGTCAGAAATGTAAATGGCTGTGTGGTATATACTGGCTGCTAACAAGAGACTACAAACACCCGCATTTGCCCTATGCAAATATTCTCTTCTATGTACTAATGCATGTTTGATTAATAATGTTTAGATAAGATAATTAAGAAAAAATCTTTTACTAGTTTTGCAACATAGCTCACTTAAAACTTTTGTTTGTGCACTTTACTCTTAGTGCAACTAAAAAATGTTTTAACAATTTTAACACGACAACATTGTTTTTTTTATTAAAAGCATTTCTTTAATAAAAATAAAAAATAATTAAAATATATGTATTTATAAGAAAAATATTATTAACTATACATAAACTTATTTTTAGTTGTACAATTAATTTATTATGAAGTAAATATTTTTTTTACACCAGAAAATATTAAAATATATAAGAAAGTTATTTTTGTTTTTCATTCAAAAAATGTAGGTAAAAGCTTTTTTAATCTACTTAACATAAAAACATAGGTTTAATTATTAGATTAAATTTTTTATGTCAAACATCACAAAAAATTTAAATATAAATTATTTTCTTTTGAATTTCATACGCATAGATGGTTAAAAAAATGTTTTATGCTAGGAAGGTTGTAAAATATTATTGAGTGTACACACATATAAACGTATCACACACATTATAAAAGGTAAGCTTTAAAAACGTAATCGTTCCTAGGGGGTTTTTCGTTGGCGGAAGAGAATACTCTTTCATCCTTATAAACATTTTGTGCAAAACGCCATAACAAATATAAGTGCCATCAAAATCATTCAAATGAAAGCACACCAATCATGATATTAATTTGTTAAGTAAATTATTTTTGATAATCTAGGTTTGCACGAAAGCCGGATCATCGGCGGGATGAATTTAGAATGTAATTACAAAATTTAATTTCATAAATGATTTCATTTTTAATAGCAACGCAAATTGAACAATATTTTTGACATGTTTGTAATATAAGGAATAATACATTTAATATGCAAAGTAAATTAAATTCTTTACATCAATGTAACATGCAATTTACTGCACTTGCAATTTCTCTACATTAAAAGCCCTCCGTTTCAGAAAGCTTTTTTCTGAAGAAAATCTGTTACTGACAGTAGTTTGTTTCTGTTTTTTTAAACGATTGCGAATGTCTAGAACAACAACCTAAGCAAAAAGTATTTGTTATCAAATCATATAATCAAAAATAATTATTTAATATATTTTTTTGTGGGAATTTCTTTGATAATATTTTTACATACTTGTTATTAAGACAGAAAGTTGTTTAAAGCAATTTAATATTCAAAGTTTTTATGAAATAAGTTTGCACCACAAAACAACAAAAGCATTTTTATTAAGGCTGGTTTATTATGACTTTTATGGTATTTTCTTTCTTTTTATAAAAACATTGTTGCCTAAAATAAAACACTAAATTCTTTAGCAATGATGACAATTTAACGCACGATAAAACAACGTACATAAACAATTAATACAGAATTTAATTACAAAAACATTTTGCTAATTATATTTTATGCAATATTAAATTTAAGCTTTTATTAAATTAGAATTTTAAGTATCATTAATCATCAAAGCAAATTTACAAACAAACCACTATATGTTTTATTTAAAATAAAACAAAGCTATTATCAAAAAAAGTAGTTTTATATAAAAGATTTTATCTATACGTATGCTGAACAAAGCTTTTATTTGAAAGGAATCAAATGGAATTGTTTTCAATTTAAAAATGATGTTATGCTACTTTTTGTTTGGTTTATCAACAATTTTAATTAAGAATTTATTAATAAACGTTTAATATAATTTATGTTTATATAATCAACGCAAAAATTATATAAATGTTTTTTCTATAATGTACTCGTAAACTGAAAATTGTTGTGCAAATATATGTATGTTATTTTTTTTGGTTATGTTGCTGTTTTTTTTTTGTAACCATTGTTATAAAAATTCCCACGGGTGTGCACAATGCACAAGATATTTTCTAAACGAGAAAATGAAGTACATTTTCTTCAGCCATTTTATTCTACAAGGGTTGTTTTATGTTATAATCCTTACAAAACTTGACTACTACTTGTTTTCTAACCATACCTCAAAGGAAAGGAACGTTTTATGTTACATAAAGCTAATCCTATTTTAAAAATATATTTATGTTTACTCATTAGTATTTACATAAGTAAATATTGTTTGATTGAAATAATGTTCGATTCCATTACAATTTTATTGATATTATGTTGTAATTTAATAAATAATATACTTTATTAAAATATTATAATATTTCGTTTGAATTCCAATGATTTCATGCAATATAAACTTTAATAAATTGTTTAATAATTAATAATAGGCAATTGAGTTATATAACAAACATTTTTTTCAATTTACAATAAACAATAAAATGCATTTAAAAAAAAGTTATAGAAATAATTTAAAGTTTTAGTATACAAAGTAAAATAAATTCTTTAATAAGTGTTTTTCTTTTATAGATAA
>JAODFZ020025843.1:0-13200 GCA_027574845.2 Deinopsis erosa
AGTCATACAAATGTCACTCTAAATAAAACAATTCGATAACTGCAATATTCGTTAAGTGCAACTTTTTTTGACAAATAGAATCAGGCGTGTTGCGTTTATCGAATTTTTACTGTATTTTGGTTTTTCTTATGAAATGCCTAGTAGGGTAGGCTAAGACTTAATTACATTATAAAAGCTAAGCAAAAAGGTAAATAATTATTATTTTCAATAATTTTCTTAATTTTATTTAAAAAAATTTGTTGGAGTTCTCTCCAATTATCAATTTATCAATTTGACTTTGAATTTGATTTTACATATTTGAGCGTTTTTGAGTTTCACTTGTTTTTATTTTTCTTATGGAATTCAAAACTTAATTACATATAGCTTATTATAAAACTAATGCCAATTATAATTGTTTTCAAATAATAACGACGCAAAATGTAATTTTCTTAATTTTATTTAACACATTTAAACATTTTTCTTTTGACTTCTTCCATTTCCATAATAACTGCAATTTCACATACATTATGCATATAATTTATTTTAGAATTAATAAATTTATTTAAATGTTCATTTTTTGATTATAAATATGTGCTGTTTATCATAAATGATTAAATTGATATTTATAATACTTGTCGTTTAGATGCATGTAATTTAAATACGAAGATAAATAATTTGTTATTGTAATGCAACAAGAACAACAATATAAAAATGTAATGTATTTTTCACATTTATATAAAATATTCATTCCTCCATTATGCGCAAACCATATGTTTATATAAAACATAAAATTTGTTAGAGAACTAATCTAAAATTTCGCATTACGTTTTATATTCAACAAAATTTTGCTCTACATTACCATTAAAATAAATAAAAGCAAAACCAACTTGTCATTTATATGATAATTCATGAGTTTAGGTAAGTGAAGTTAAGTACTAATAAAAAAAATTCATAAACTTCCTACACATCCCACACCCATCATTTATTAAAAAAGAAAAAAAAGAATAACGTAAAGGTAATTTTATTTATAAAATAAAATTTATAATGCAACAACAATATCACATCTATTAATCTTTTTTCTTTTCTCTCACTCAACTGTCTATATCTCGATTTCTCTCATTTAAATTTTTTTACATTTGGAATATTTGAAGTAATTAATTAATTAGTAAGCTCGCATTTTATTTAAAATAAGTTTTTTGCAACTGGAAGTCATAATTTGTCTAAATAAAATTTTTCTATATAGAAGTCATAATAAAGTTTGGGAATTTTGAAGCCGTTAAACTTCTTCAAGTCGACTTTTTGTATTGCATATTTCTATTTGTTTGCTAATAACAATTGCAGGTATTCATTTGTTTTAAGACGAGTGTGAAATATTCAAAATCGTCTTGTCATAACTAAAGAAATTCAAGGAGAAACTCAATTTCCACTGCAGTTTTCTCTAAAACTAAACTTTCTATAACACGAATTTTGTAAAACTAATTCTATTATCGATAAATTCGTCTTCGGAATTTGGAGTGTATAAATTAAAGATGATTTGAAGTGAAATTTTGTTTGTAATTGTTCTATTGGTTGTTTATAAATGTGACGGGTGTTAATAAAGATATAAAAGATGATATGTTTACAGAAGATGTTGTTGAATAAGTGCATAGTTAAACATATTATTATCTGCAATTGGTTTGGCTGTAGACATACGCCAAACTGAACACGCAATCCTATATTAGATAAGCATGATAAATGCATTATTTAATCTACTGTCAAATATATTATGCATCCTTTCTGTTTCAGGTATTTATGCAGCGCACTTCAATTAAATATGAATCGATACAACTTCCTTATGTTAGTAGAATAAATTTTTTACCATTCATGATTTGTCGTTTTTTGATTAAAATTTCAATAGCGATACATAACAATCGTAGTAGTAAAGTTGAAGCTATTAGTCTTAGAAGTGTGACCCTTTGGCCGTTCATTGGCCGGATAGCAGTGATTTGTGTTTTAGTCGCCGTATATAGTATGTAGTAAGTAGAGAGAGAGTTTTGTGTGTGGCTGTGGTGTGTCGGTCGGTTGTACGGTTCGGTCGAAGCCCCAACCTGCCTGACTCTTCCTTACGAACAACTAATGTGACTGATTGCAGTATCCGGGATGTCTCCCTCGTGAGAACCCTCTCACTTGCACCCACAGGACGTCACAATCACAGTTCATTTCCACTAGATTTCATCCTGCCCAAATTGAAACTCCTTTTCAAAATAAAAAAATATGCCGACTATATCGAGAAGCCCACAATAACCTTCTCCTCACACAAATCCTCTCGCTGCTTCTACTCCTCTTTCTCTATATCTCTCACTCTCTCTCTCTTTATATCCACGAAAGATTATTATACACATTTTGCTCGTTTCGCATTCATGTATGCAGAAATCAACATGACACAGACAGATGCTCGAAGCATTTACGTTCACATTCAATACTTTTTTACCAACCTAAGCTATTCAACAACGTAATCTCTAGCAATGATAATTAATATTTTTTTGTACAAAAAAAAATTTCTTTTAATTTTAGATACAGTCTGAATCCTTAAATCGAGTAGATAAAGGGCACTATAAAAATTCGCGATATTGACATGATTGATATTTTAATCCCAAAATTCTTTAAAACTTCGAGATATTGAAAAATTCGTTTTATATCTTTTAGACAAATTTGACTATAGGTATCTGCAATTCGAAAACAACAGCAAATAAAAATACGGCTTCAAAACACTCAAATTTTATTACGAGTTATACAAAATTTGACTGTGTACTACGCGATATTGAAACAATTTTCAGGTAAAATGCACGAATTGCTGTAAAAATTTAAAATATTTAAATATTAAATTTATAGAAATTTGACTTTATCTATCATTGAAAAAACAACACAAAATAAAAAAAGCGAAATTTGAAAGAAATTTCAGTTTAAAAATTTACGGCTTCAAAACTACACAGAGTTACAGAAAAATATGACATCAATAATTTGTACTTAATAGATAATAGAAATTTGACTTTATCTATCATTGAAAAAACAACACAAAATAAAAAAAGCGAAATTTGAAAGAAATTTCAGTTTAAAAATTTACGGCTTCAAAACTACATAGAGTTACAGAAAAATATGACATCAATAATTTGTACTTAAACTTTTATAGGTAAAATGTACGAATTGCTATAAAAATTTTAAATATTGAAATATTAATTTTATAATAACTTAACCTATTAAAAACTATGTTTTTAAAACTCTCTCATTTTTAGGTTAATTGTCAAAAGTGACAAATCTATTATGACAGTCATTTTCCTTATTAAATTGTCAAAAGAGGCAAATTTATTATTTCAGTCATTTCCTTGGTTACAAGGGTACATGCATTCCTCTTCCTTCTTTTCAAGCACTTCCAGCGATCGGTTCAAACTAAAATTTTAATAGAATGCAGTGTCATCGACAATGAATCTATCTGCCAAATTTCAGCTCGATTCGATCACAGGAAGTGGGTTAATTTGCCATCGCAAAATTTGCATCCCACCGATACACATACATACAAATGCGAAGTTAATATAGAGAGAGTAAAAATTTGACTTTATCTATAACTGTCATTGAAAAACAACACAAAATAAAAAAACGCAAATTTGAAAGAAATTTCAGTTTAAAAGATTTACGGCTTCAAAACTAACAACAGAGTTACAGAAAAATATGACTTCAATAATTTCTACTTAAACTTTTTTAGGTAAATTTGCTAGAAAAATGTATAATATGTATTGCAAAATGCGATGTATAGAAAGTTCGACTTTGGGAACAGTATTAAAAAAGTCTAAGTTATGAAATCTTATTAATAGTTTTCCAAGTAGACTTTGTTTAGTATTAAATAATTAGAAAAGGAAGTAATTTCATTTAAGTTTTAGTGATAAATTCTACAATTATATTTGTTATGTAAAAAATGCGCAGTTATGACTAAAACAAAATATAATTGTGAAAATTTAAATGACCTGAAATGGCTGTATAATTAACTTTAAAAAAACTATAATTTTTAGCACAAAATCATAAAATTAATTGATGAGTAAGAAAATCAATTTTCTTTCATATATAGAAAATATGATAGACAAAACAATTAATCTTCTTGCTAAAAAAATGCTTGCTTTTCACAAAAAAATAAAGAAATGGTGCGTTTTTAGGAAGATGGGACTTTTCTAAGCAGATTCAAAATATATATGTGCAACAGTGCACGAAATTGAGTTTGTCTAAGTCTGAAAGGACTTTTGCTGTCGCACTCTCTCACTCTAGTCACTCCTCCTTGTCGAACAATTTCCGAATCATCGAAATAAACACACTTCCGAATGCACTTAACAATCAATCGACTGAATCATGTGCGACATTCCTCATTCGTCCTTGTACTTACAGCTTCTTTAAAATAGAACCTCACCCTTTTCGTACTATAAACGAAGTAAGAAGGAGAAAACAAAACAACAAGAAGAAGTTCAGAAGAAACATCAATGGTTAGTGGTATTGTATTTTTCTTTCTACAAGTTTAACTTTCAAATAAAACATTTGTTATTCAAGAGAAGAGGAGAAGCATCGATTTGAATGCGGACGATAAAAGTCGTCAAGAATGCAATTGTTATGCATCTGTTTCAAATGGTTCTATAACTTCCATGTATCATCATCAACCTAACCGCTCCTCCTTTATTTTCCTTATCCATGTGTGTATTCATGTAGGAAAGAAGTTCACAAAAATAAATCTGAATATTTATATGATGAAAATTTGCTAGACAACGCGCTTCGTTAAACATGTCGAAACGTTTCTATCAATCACTAAACATTTTCCCAAAATGTCATACGGTTAAAAATGTTCCATTTCTTGGAAACAGATTGCACCTTTTCAAATATTTGGCAAAGCGATTTGCGTAAACAGCTAAAAATAGTCGAAATTTCAATGACTTATTACACGCTTGTTGAAATTAAGGTTAATTATCCGTCTAACTAACTATATGTGAGTACCTGAGGCTGAAATCGATTTATGGATCCTAAGAAAACTTAATTTGCGTCTGTAATTAGACAAATGAATAAGCGAAGCAAAAAAATTCTTATAGTTAGTCGAACATAATTGCAACTATTTTTGTATTAAAAAAGAAGAACAAACCGACAGTGTAGCAGAACAAAATGTAAAACAATTATAGCATATGTTGCAAAATGAATAAATCAAAATGGAAATGTATAAATTCTTATCTAGTATAAAAAAAACAACATTAAGTCGTAAATCATGCAGATGAAATGAAAATTTAATATCTCCATGTATAAATTGCACGTTGATTAATTTGATTGAAATTTTTCGTTTTAATTCCTCTCTACCAAATATTGTTTGCATAAATGAGCAGTTTATTATTGTTGAATGATGATGGGTGTGATGAGAAAAGAGAGAGGAAAGTCGTAAGATATTCAAGTCATAAGATGCCAGATTAAGTTTTCGCACAAAAGGCTAATGAAGTCACGCGGAAATTAACTTGAGACTCAATTTACGTTTCGGACGCGCAAATTGTTTTTAAGCAGCAACTTTTTACGTCTACTAAATTTCTTCAAATCTACTCAGAAAAATCATTTACTAAACATTCTTCTGTCCATTAAACCGTGAAATAGTAATTAATGAGTTTTGATGTTTCATTCCATGCATGTCATAGATGATTATAATCTAAAATGATTTAATCTTTTGTTGTGCCATTCTCATTACAATTTTTATAAATTATCCACAAAAAAAAACAATTCTGGTAATGGTAAAGTTCACTGACATTATTTTAAATTAGAGACAATAGAGTGTAGGCCAACGCTGGCTAGACTAACACGGAAATGCATTTTTCTTTTAATATAAAAATATTATTATTTGCATTGTTTGACATAGAATTTCATCAAAAAACAACCTTTATTATTATAAGATTCTCTGATATGAAATCATTATTTGAAATGAAAATGTTTACTTTATTCTAGGAATAATTTATGTATGATCAAAATAAAAATTCATTAAAATATTGTTTCATAATACACACTAACAACAAATGTAGATAAAATTACATTTTAGTAGAAATCAACATGATGTAAAACTAGACTTACATAAAGAGATTTGTTTAACATTCCAAACGCAGAATGCATTAAAGTATTAAGTTCTAACCATCTCATCAGATTTTTATGTGCATCATATAATATTTGTTTTTAGAAATGTTTATCTACAATTAATTATATTTATTAGCTTTCTCTTAATGGCAATTCAATTTTGTAGTTAACAATGAGCAGTAAAATATAAAGTTTATGTGCAATCATCAATTGAGTAAATAATCAATTTGTGTTTGTAATAAATGAATAGAATTCAAATTAGATTTTATGAATTTATTATAAAATGATTTTAGGCGGGTAATAAAATTTTTCTTAATAAAATCGTTATAAAATGTCTAGCGGAAAACTATAAATTCGAAAACCAAATTTTCTTAAATCATACTTAAAGTTTGTGTGAGGAAATTGAGTTGTTTTTAGTAAACTGTAAAATGCTTTCATTAATAATCATTAAAACACTAATTTTTGACACATCACATCCTTTCTAATACATCCAACGATTAAGAGAAAAAAACTAGTTTAATTCGTGTAGGATTATTATGATCAATTTAATCCAATTTTGTTGATAGAAAGCAATAATTTCCAAACATAATTGTCACTGTATGCGCGTTAATTATTCCTGTAAAATAACTAATCGATCGTGTGTAGGATGTGAATTGATTTAAATAATGGAAAATGTTCGCTGATAAAATTTAATCGAATTAAATAATAAAATCGACACGAATTCCTTTTAAGATATTAAATTATGACCTAATTAAGGCAAGGTAATAGATATTTATTTTCGTCTCACTTCATTAATATTATGTTTTTTCCCATTATTATTTATCTGTCCTCAATTTAATAAGACAACCAATTGATAGTACAACAGATTTTAAAAGTAATTCATCTAATTAATTCATGCACGAAGTAAGAAATATTCATGTAATTAAAGTATGAGTAATAATTTAATTAGGAATGCGTGGAATTTATTAATTTGGTTGTTAATAAGATCAACTAACGTGTGGGTTATATAAATTCTTTAAATTCGATGTTGTTTCAAAATTCGTATTTTTTTTTCTTTCTATAAGCGTCCAATTACATTGCAATGCAAAAATGCTTTTTTATCATCGCCGTACATGCATTGTTGATAAGAAACTTCCTTTACTTTGAATTACATGTTTTCTTATACCCCAAACCCTTGAGGTTTGACTCTATTAAAGGTAGCCATGAATAATAATGTTTTACATACGTTAATTAAACTTTGAAACTCTATTAAGAAATATTTTATGCGAAAACATTGTAATTATTTGTAAAATAATTTACATTTAATTTAAGAATTATATGTACAGTTAAAACTTGATAATCCGACGTTTGCTTATTCGTTATTTTGTATAAACATGAAGAAAATTGAATTTTTCAACACAAAATAGTTCAAAAACCGATTTTTTTAAATTTTTGTACATTGTAATACAAACTTTGGGCGTGGTTAACGGAATTTGACGTATTCTGGTTACGTGGTCCATTCGACTGGCTCTGTATAAGATTTATCTGTCAAATAACCCCCAATTTAAGTAAAAATTACATTTTTTTATTTATAAACATTAATTTTAATTTTTTCGTACATAGTAACATAAACTGTCGGCGTGCTTAACACAATTTGACGTATTTTGCTTACCTGATCTAGCAGACTCGCCTTTTATAAAATATTCTGTCAAATAACTGTCAATTTAAGTATAAATTACGTTTTCTGATTGGAAGAATGATTTATAAACATTAAGTTTAATGTGTTGAGGTGTAGTAGACGTATTTACGATAATTGAACATCTCTTGTACACACTTATGTATGTCAGTTTAGCGAGACTCTGTTGTATTGTAAAAAATATTGTTAAATTAATAATATTTGAAGAATTATTTTTGTTTTAGTCTACGTATTCATTCAGAACATTCCATTATTTTATAAAATACCAAGAATTTCTTAGAAATTCTACATAAATAACAATTTTTGAATAAAATCTTCGTTTCTTATAAGATTAAATTCAAAAGTATACTTTACAAAATATCAATTTATTTTAATGAAATTTAGCTTAAAAATGTTGAATAAAATGTTAGACTCTGTGTACTTATAACAAACTATTTCTTGTTCACTTTCAAAATATATAAAAAGAAGATTAACGATGCAGCAATTTAAAATGTGTTATGTGTATGAAAAGGGTGTCTGCCTCTGTGAATACATAACCCCTTTAACAAATATGTGCCTAATTAGGTTTTTGTGTTACTGTATTTTATGGGTTTGTGGTAATTAAAAATTCAAATATGCTAGTTAATCTTTTATACATATGTATATGTAACAAATGCAATTACGTAGACCTAGACCTGCAACTATAAAGAACAACTCGTTTTCTATACCAAAAAAAAAGGTAGCTACCATAATAATTAATTAATAAATAAATATGCAAATAAGATGACTATTAGATTAGATAAATTGTAATAAAATTTATTTGCTAATAGACAGGTTAACTTCTCCTTCTTGTAATTACCAATTTAAATTTGCAACGCGTTTAGCGCATTTTTCTGCTACACAAGTTGTATAATTGCATGAAATGGTGTAAAAACCTAATTTATATGATAAAATATCTTCGGCCTGTACGAAATAAATAAAATCTTAAGTGATAGTTGAGCAAAATATTCTCGAACATAAAGTGTTTCGTGTAATTATACAGTTTAAGATGATAGACGAAACAGAAACGAGCAATTTACCAAAATGCCTTTTTAATAATAATGCAGACCGATAATAAGTTAACCAATAATTGCATATGTGATAGATAACAATTTTGTTAATAAGTTAATTGATTTTTATTACCAATTCAAAAATTTATGAGCAACAAATTGCAATTAAATCAGTTTCGTCGATTTATTGAAGGCTCTGCAAGATCAGCCACCCATCGAAGACGAACATTACTTTAGGGTAGAAAAGTTGTTCGAACGAAACCAATTTCTATATGGTGAGTTTTTTTCCTACATCTTGTTCACGTTAGATAATTACAAGTTTGTTTATCATCATCATCATCAGCTGCATCAACATGCGAATGATTTATTTCATTCAAAAATTAGATAATTGAGTATTCAAAGTTATGATAGGAATTTCACATATATACAGGGTGTTTTATAAACAGATTTCACACACACATCTTATACCGCCACAAAAAAAAAAAAAAAAAAAGATTATATCTTTTGTTTTAACGTTAGATATCGTAGGTGTGTGTGTGTGTGTGTGAAAATTTTACGTCTACCTATAGAACACACTGTATATGTTGGTGTTCAGTGAAGGAAGCAAAAATATAGAGTAGAAGTTGTTCTGAAACAACTTTGAATTGTGGTTATGCTTTTGGCAGACGTAAATTTTAAACGAATTATTGTCATATTTTAGTCGTAATCAAGTCGGTTATAGGGTGCTAGCTTTACTATTTAATCTCAGAGTGTTGAGCTGATAACGTGATTATGTTACCTCATAGAACTGTCGATGTTAGTAACAAGGGATTATTATATTAACATATAACTTTGTACGGCATTTTGATATCATCTACAATTAGAATTAATCATATTGTTGAAAGTTGTTCGAAGTGGACTTAGATGCAATTAATATATGAGGTGAAAAAATTATGTATACCTTACGGCTACTAACTAATTAAAACGTGTCCTAACATATAATAACTTTAATTGAATGGAAGAATTATTATTAAATGATTAGTTTCCTAATTAAATTAAACTTGAAGACTAAATTGAACCACAGAATTTGTTTTTGCTAATAAGAATACGCCACAAACATAACCGCAGGAAAGAATTCTTTTCATAATTTAAACTACCACATCATAAATCATATTCGTTTAAATCTGGCAGTCAAAGAATGATTTGGAAAATTTTAATTTGCAAGTGAAAAAAATGTTTTTTTTTGCATAAATATGGAATTGAGTTGTTTCTTGCGGATTTTTATTTTGAAAAATTGTCAATTGTCACATTATCTTCATTCAAGGTAATATAATCATAATTTAAACACATTTCAAACCACCACATCGTAAATCACATTCGATTAAATCAGGTAATCAAGGAATGATTTACAAAAGTTTAATTTGAATTAAAAAAAAGTCATAAAAATGAAAAAATCAGTTTTGTTATGGATTTTTTTTTTTTGGGAGAACGGACAATTGTGATTTTATTTTTATTAGAGATGCATATAGTTAATATAATCGTAATTTTAATACATTTCAAACCACCACATTCGCGTTTCTTTAACTTTGGCTATCAAATAATGATTTGGAAAAAATTCTAATTTGAAGTAAAAACATTTTTATATTTTAATAAAATCTGAATTATTTGTTCTGAATGTTTTTCTTGAAGATTGACAATTGCGACATATTTTTATTAGAGACACATGCAGTTAATATAATTATAATTTAAACACATTTCAAGCTACCACATCGTAAATCACATTCGTTTAAATCTGGCAGTCAAAGAATTTAGAAAATTGTAGTTTTGTGTAAAATAAAAAAGGAAAATTGAGTTGTTTGTTTGTTGTGGATTTTTGGGGGAGGATTGTGACATTATCTTTATTATAGATGCATGTAGTTAATATTGCAGACAAAAGTTGTGTCGGTGTTGTTAAAAGTTATGAAAAGTGCTTTTTAACCAGGAGAAAAGGTCTAGTTGGTTATTGTGTGAGGGATAATAATCCTGTAAAATGGTAAATATAGAAATATAGAGGTTGAGGTGTCTGTGTGGCGTTAAAATTTCTATAGAAAATAGCTTTTATTGTTGCTGTTTACATTACCTGCTGGACAGATGCATTCGGGTGCATCCCTAACGGTGCGCTGTATATGTGCAAGATCCCTCGTCACCCTTGATACTCTAATTTTCGTTTGTAGATCAGCATCCCTTCGCATACGATTAACAAGCACATCAATATCTTGCACGGATTTCCTCTCGAAAAATGCAACTCTGTCTTCAAGAATATTCAACCGGTTCTGCAAGACAAGATCCCGCCATCCATTGTACGCACATGCAGTGACACACACCATACACAAAACACACACCACTAGATTCAGTCCTCTACCACCACCAGCAGCATTCGATTTTATCAAATTCTCATTGATATATGTTGATGAGATTGATGTATGGTCTTTTTTGTTAGTTTTCGATGGACGTGATGCGGAAGAGGGCGCGTTTGGGGGATCCGGTTCCATTCTCACCCCTTGTAATATGCAACGCGTTTTGAAAACGATTTTTTTTTCCCGATTGTTTAGATCTCGTTGCTGTCCTTTTATCTGTCACGCGTATTTAAATTCTTGCTTACAGACAATATGCCTTGTTACTGCATTATTGCAAGTTTCCACATGCACGTGGATCTGTTCATAACTTAAGCGCGCATGACAAACACAAATTTATAAATATATAAACTAAATAGTATGTACTTATTAATTAATTAATTAATAAACACTAATAAAAAATTGTTTGCGCGAATCAGCCTTGAACTGTTTATTAAGAAATAATTCCATTGATAAGATTCATGCCGATTTATTAAA
Organism: Deinopsis erosa; assembly: GCA_027574845.2. NCBI lineage: Eukaryota > Metazoa > Arthropoda > Insecta > Coleoptera > Staphylinidae > Deinopsis > Deinopsis erosa. Next base: position 11,643 of record JAODFZ020025843.1, read on the forward strand.
TAATTGTTGTTGAATTTGTTTCAGCGCACGTAATATTTTGATTTTAATGATTTGTAGTACTGAACTGGAAGCCAACTCTGGCGCGACTGAAGCACACAATCAAACCGACTGGGGGCTGAAAGTAGCTTTTCAGGTTAGATCGTCTACTCTTCGGATCCATTCGCTCGACAACCGATTGCACGTACAATAATTATTTAAAATATTTTTCAATAATAATTTACAACAAATTATTAATTACGCATGCCGTTAATTAAACATGCAAACGCACGCGGCGAACAAGTTTTTTTTAACTCTCTCTATCTCTTTCTGTGATGATAGTAAATAAGTTCTGTTGTCATCGCATAAATCGCTTCTGTAAACAAGAGCGTGCTGTAAAGCTTTTTTATTTTATCTAAGAAAAAATGTATTATAAAAGCGGCTTATTTAGAATGTAAGTAATATTATGAAAAAATATGTAAATGACACGTGCCATTTGCATTCAAATCAATAAAAACACTTAGTCATCGTGCTCGCTTGATGAATCATAATAAGAGCTTTTAATTAGGCGTGTGGACAGGTAGAACTTGACGAAAAAGAGCTTTCTGACTAATATTGCACTTAATCATATGGTGATAATTAAACGTGTCATAAATAATTTAGAATTTGTAATTCGCATCAATCCAACATTTCAAAAAGCTGCCAAACTAATTGACTTTTATTTATGATAAAATAATATTTCATAAAATATATTTTAATTTAAAAAAAATATTTTTTATACATAATATGTATATAAAATGTAATAAAATATTATTGCAATATTAATTACTGTAATGTTTTTGATAATATTCTTATGAACATTTGTGCTAAAAAGTTTCGAAAATTTAGAATGAACGAAAATAAATTATGTATTTTAAAATATTAATTTTCATAAAAATAAAATATAATTTAATTCTATATTTAATTAAAAAAATTTTCATTTAGGCGCAAGCGCTTCGAAAATGTGAAGAGAATAGAGAAAATAAAAATAGAGGAAAATGTTACTAGAAAGAAATTCGCATTATAAAATCATAGTGAAGAGTTTGCGCATTTTTTTTTTAATTCTTGGAGTTATAGATCCCTCTTGGTTCTTTTTCTCCAGTTACATACTGATTAGAAGATAATTTTTTATATACCGGGTGTTCGCGGAACTTAGTGAACACCTATAGTGCCATTTGAAAAACATCACTTATTGCTATTTGAAAGTTTGTGACGTCATAACTAGGCAAATAATAAAATTTTACGTATTTTTATCATTTTAAATAAAAATTATGCTTGTTAAGATTAATAAAATATAATGTACCTATAAAAATTTAAATTGTTGATAAAAATGAAAAAAAAATCTTTTTTTTTACCAAGAATTAACAAATGAAATTGTTTTGAACTGAATGAAAAGCTGATTCCGAATATGTAAAAATATATAGGGTGTTTTATTTGAAAATCTAAAGTTGGCATCATTTCCTGAGAAACCGGAAGTGATGCATGGTCATACATATTGCCAACCAATCCGAAATCTGTCACAATGCTTAAGTTCTGAGTTTCA
>JAODFZ020025921.1:0-14747 GCA_027574845.2 Deinopsis erosa
AAAGCATTTTAAAGCAAAAATTTCAGTAGTTATGGTATATATAAAACAAATAAAAGATATATGGGTTGAAAGTCAAACTTAGCAAAAACCATGTCACTCTTACCCCACTTCACCTTATTTAATTATGTACTCGCTTTTTATTTAACGTTTAAAACGTTTATTATTGAATATATTATAATTTGAATGCTAAAAAATGTATTTATACTTTTATAAAAGAAATATAAAATAACATTACATAATATTTATTTTAAAAAACGAAACAATTTAAATATAAAAGAAATTCATTATAATCTTGATTATTTTATACAATGCTTGTTATATCATTTTATTTTCAAGAAGGCTATTAAAGTATTTATGTATGTTTAATTTATGCTGTAATCAAAAATGTTGGTCGAAATTTATTTCAGAATTGAAAGTAAGTAAGGGAATTATTGTGTTTTTATAATTAAAATACGTTTAGCAAAAATAAATAATAATAGTGCACATAATTACGCTCATGTTTATTCCAATAACCGAAAATACTAAAGAAAATTAAAATTATTCATTATTTACATATACATAAATATTTTTTTCATTCAAGTTCAATAACACCCAAAAAAATTTGTGCATATTCCTGAATTTTGCCTAAAAAGAATTCTAATAACAGAAATATGATTCTAATAAATGATTAAATGATTCACAAGAGGTCACAATAACCGGGGCACCTACTGTAATTTAATAGCCTTCTAGACTGAAGGATAAAATTATTCGATATTATATTACTTAACAATAGTAAAAATAATTCTATAAGAATTACTAAAGTAAATTTGATTTAATTGCGTTGATATTATAAATATGTAGTTTATTAAATTGTTATAGTTCCATTATGTAATCTATGGAACGTTCTGTATAATAAAAAAGAGTTCTCAAGCTGCTTATCACGTCTTGTTGTGGTTTCTATCTAACATCACTCACTTACATGCAGAATAAAACTGCGCCTTTAATGCGACATGTTCGATTAAACCACAATTAATTAATTGCTACACGACAATCATTGATTTTCATTTGCATTGATTTACTAAAACTATATTCAACAATTCTATGAAGAAAGTAAAAGTTTCAACTGAAACTAAACACAATGAAATAAAAGTTGATAATCTCCACAAAGAAAGTTATGGGAAACTGTTTCGTAATGTATGAAAATTTATAACTTTATAGATGTTGGGTTAGAATATCTAAATGGGTTAGTTAGACCGTTAGAGATATGTATGTGAAGGAGAAAATAATTTAGTTTAATGGCATTTATTTTTACGTGAATTATAGAATTGGCTCTGAATTCTTTTTTCATAAAATTGAGCGCCATTTACATGCACATGCACAATTTCATAATTTACTTTATCAAACATTTGCTGATTAAACATTTTCATTGCATTTAAAACGAGATTTTATTTTTATACATTTATGTAAAACAAAATAAGAGAATTTTTCTATATAAAAAAAATACTATAAAATTTAGATTCTTAAGTTACATGCAGTCAGTTCTTAAATACTAATTAAAAAATATTTTAATCATTTTAAGATAAAATATTGGAGAAATATAATAACAACTCAACCAATACTGTTCATATACTGCACGATTTATACCGAACAACTTAAAAATTAAATATTGTTGACTTATATTAGTGAATTTTTATATCAAGTGGAATGAATTATGATGTAAACCGAAATTTAATATAATTTAGATAACATAACTTTTTGTTACAAGGAAAAATCAATCCTATCACTAGATCATAATAAATTAACTTCCCTAGTAACAAAAACCATATAAAATATAAGAAAAACATCGATTTCAGTCTGCAATGTGAAGGATGTGTCTAGCAGGATTAATTAATTGTGAAAATTTAATTTAATTTTCATTAAGTGTGTAATGTGGTTGGTGCTGTTTTACATTGTCACAAGTCATGTTGTGTCATTTTACATTATCATCGTCTAAACAAGAAGTAAACATGCACAAAACGAAAAACAAAAACTCTTCAATTAAATTATTTTAACATATTTTATTACTTTAAACAGCTCACAATATAAAATATTCTAAAAATATTTTTTTAATTCTTGCAGCTATTGAAAATCTTTTATGGACAATAAAAGCAAAACTTTTTGCAAATTTTATTTTTATAGCGCTTTTTATAGGATAAAAGTTGTTGACTTAAAAAGCTGTATGATGTGAAATTCGGCTTTCTAAACAAGCAAATGATATTTTACGACATAAATCTTTTGTTTTCGGGTGATTATAAAAACAAGTGATTGTATCGCCTTTTGTGATCTCCGTTTCGTTTTATAGGTTCCTTTTTTTGGCTGTAACATAATTCAATATTAGTTTCGTTGCCTGAATGACAAATTTGACACACAATGCGGTATTTTAAAATGCTGGAAATGTCTAGCAAGGACATCGAGTTATTTACTATGCACCCTTTTAGGTAATTTCTGTATTGATATTTTTTTCTTACATTTTCTATAGTCTACTGCTTGCTGTGCGTAAGCAGTTGAAACAAAATTAAAATAATTTACAGCTTATGACAGACATAACTTAGGATATCAAATGAATCAATCAAATTTGCGCGTTAATTTATTAAAATCCTATTTTGGCATTAGTTATTTTTAGTATAGAATAAAACGTGTCGCATACTTTCTGTCCATCTGTGAATGTCAACAAAATAAATTCGAAAAAGAGCTGTGAACGAGCATCTATCATATTTTAAGCTACAAAGTCAGTGATTTATATATAGACATGTCATAGTTAATACGCATCATAAATAATTACAGCTTTTAATTTATATAAATACGTCTTTTATACATTTGTTTTGAAGAAGCATTGTGTGACAATCAAAGAAAGAATATTCCGTGTGGGCGTTTTTTTTTATTATCAATTTAACGCTAATTTAAACTTTAATTGAAAATCAATAGCGAATAAACAATTCAAAACTGAAAAGTTTGCGAATTGCCTTTTAATATTTCATTTTGAATTTTATGCGAAAGTTTCTGCGTGGTGGGAAATGATTTAATTATTTAAAATCTTTTATTTATTTTATTTATAAATTTAAATTTTAGATTATTTAAAGCTTTTCCTCCCACAAAACTTATTTATGGAATATTTCGGATATGTTAATAAATTTTCGATGACGATGATCAAAATTAACTTCTTTACTGAAATATTGCATTATAAGCATTCTAAATATTTTATTATCAAATAAATCTTGCTGATATATTAACAGAAATCTTTTTCAAATCAAGAAAAATTTATTTCTAGAATGTAAGTTAAAGCAGTGGCGCACTATCTTTGAAATCCAATCAATTTAATAATATTTGAGGCCCATTTTCATACTTTACAAATGCAATAATTTTTATTTATGAATTTTAATTACAAATTTACTTTTTTTGTGTGGTTTAGAATTTCTTTATAATTTATATCAGGGCCCGCTAAAACGAAGACTACTGGCCCTGGCCTGATATATTGATTGTTAAAGATTATTATCATGACAAGTAGAAGTTTAGTTATAAATTAATAACTGTCAAACTGTGGAGTTATATTTTGGGTCACTGAGAGGTTATCTAACAATAATCTAACAATAATTTTATAAAAATATTCAATTTAATTCTTTCTAAATTGTGATTATGCGTATGTCCGGTTTTCAACTAGTAGAAATGAATTATCGACATAATCATCGAGATTAAAATTAGATTTTCTTATTAAACGCTGCACGTGGCAACTTTTATTTAAAAAGAAAAAAGTTGTTTTCAATCACCTAAACATCAATCGTTACGAAAATTAGTTTATTTACTCGCACACATTCAATTACAATCAAATTGTTTATGTAATAAGATATTATCTCATCAGTTCAACGAGAATTTGCACACACAATATTGAAATAACCTTGATTTGCAATTTATTCAATTGAGTTCTCCTAATTTTCTACCTATCCATTTGTTATTATTCAAATTAAGTTATTCAGAATAATGAATTATAATTTTGCGCTCTCTTTTTTCTATTGTGTTTATGTTTATAACAGTCGGTGGGATTAAAGAAGAAGAAGAAGAAGGAAAGAGATATACAATAATATCACTTCCGATTTCTTTTCTTATTTAAGAATCCCAGGCACGCTTCTTGTTGAGTACAATTGTTGTTTATTGTTTTGTAGGATATGACGTTTCATTTATTCTTTTATATTTTACATTAAAGTATATTTAAAAGAAAATTTTCAATTAATTTACTAATTTATTATCACTTCAAAAATTAATCTAAGAAATGTTCGTTTTAACGTCAATGCACAGTTGCATCAAGTGATTTAAAACAAATAAATCTGATTTTTATGCAACCCTGCGTCTCTAGCAAATTGTTAATTAATTCTGAAGATTTTTTTGAGTTTATCATTTGATAAATTTAATCATAATTAATGCTCGAGTACACTTGCATAAGTGCATTGTGCTTGCAATTGTTCATAGTCTGTATAGTTTATGTCAGGGGTTGCCAACCCTTGAATAGCGCATAAGTTTTTGATGGGTCGTGAGTGGTTAAAATTATTAAAATAAAATAAATTAATATTAAATCCTTGTGTTTTTGTGTTAATTTATGTTTTTTCTGTGCTGTGAATTGTTTTTTGAATTTTTGGGTTGCTAATAAAACACGTTGGGTACCACTGGTCTATGTAAACTAAGGACTTTTTATTTAGCATGTCCGATATTTAAAACTAATAAAACTATATCATAAATTATATTTAAGCCTTTCAATTTTATCAGTTTTACACTAAAATAAGTCTTGAGATTGACACGAAATGTGAAATATTAAAAAATTTCGAATTTCAATGTTTTTTTATTCACTTTTATCTATATTTTGAAAAATTTATAATTATATATAATTGTTATCAGACTTTGGTAAAATGAGTAACACTTTCATTTGTTTATAATGTAAATTTAAAAAAATCAATTTCTTTACTTTTTCTTAGGAGTTTCTCTAAAATATTAATTTATTATTGATTAGCAGTAAAAAAATAAGTGAGGAAATCAAATTTTTGTAGAAAAATTATGGCAAAATCTTATCACAAAATAACATAAACTTTATATTTTGAATGAATCCGTATTAAATCTTGTGTAATATTAGTATCAATTTGTTACTAGTAACAAAAAAGGAGAGTGAAAAGTGAAATTAGGAAGCTTCTAGTTGCCTTTTTCAATGCCAAACATATTTTCAAAATAATTTCTCTTTATGCTTTAGTTTATGGTGCATGTGTGTGAAATACATATTAACATCAAAGCATTTTTTAAACGAGCAAAATCTTTTTAACACGTCTATGTCGTCTTTTACATAAATATTGATATTTTTCATTGATCAAAATTATATTAAATGCTTAAAATGAATATTTGCTGACACAGTTAATTTATAAGCTACATCAAATACGTTGGATGGTTGAAATATGATTTTAATGAGTAAATAATGATATAAAAACAATTTTCAATGATGAATGTTTCTAATTTGTACAAAGGTTAATAATGAAAAAAGTGAAATATTACTGAGAAAAACGATATTAAAGTGTGCAATGACTTCAAAACAAATGAAGAATGTTCCAATTAATTGCTAACTTTAATTAAAAATATAATAAAATCTCAATTATTAATAAACTTTTTTTTTATACTTATTTTTAATTAATAAGGAGTCTACTACTTGACAGTGGATTTATAATTAGATCATTCTATAAATACAAATTTATAGTAAATAGCTTAGATTTTGAACATCTGCTTAATAAATGTGCATGTGTGTGTGTGTGTGTGTGTTTGATGGAACGTGCGCAGATTTATTTATTAAAAAAAATTGTCGCCGTTTTCGCATTTCGAGACAAATGGCTTACTTTCCACTCGACTATCCAACTTGTTGCCCAACTTTTATTTCCTCTTTGCACTCAATCAACATCCAAATAATTTATGAATGGCATCACATTTGCTATAATAATTGTAAATAATGAATTCGTATCACGTCCCAAAGTGGAATTTATTGTGTTGTGAATTAATTTCTTATTATTTTATATTAAAATAGATTCGAGTAAAGAAAGGCGAAATGTAGCATTGAGAAGAATATTGCTTTATCCTTTTGCGCATTCATGCGTGATTTAACAATAATATCGCACAAAATGTTTACATCTCATTGCGCAATTTTAGAAATCTTTCTATTGACTCTATAGTTCATAGAGAAATTTGCTTGCTTTTACAAATAAATGTTTTGTATCAAGTTGCGTGGAAATTAAATTTTTTGCAATATTTTATAAATGATTTTAATCAATGCATTCAACCAAATATAAAATTTAATTAATTAATTATCACATATTTGTTTTAACAAATTGAATTAATTATTTTTTTGTAATATGTAATATAAAAATAATTTATAAAATGATTGAAATAAAACAATGTATGTACATATAAATTACTAATTTATTTTAATATGGGATTAATATTTAATTACATAACTTTAAATATTACTTAAAATAGTAATCAAATTTAGTAAAGTTTAATTGTGGATTTGTATTCAAAGTTTTATTAATAAACATATTTGGGAATAATATGGAAAAGTTTTCTAGATCAAAACATAAAAAGTAATTTTGTGTGATTTTGTGGTACAAATATGTATCTGTAAAAAACAGAGATATTGAAAAATTCGACTTATAGAAGTTTAAAACATTATATGTAATAATAACTATAAATTAAATAATTTTATCAATTTTTAATAGAAATAAAAATTAGTGACAGATTGAATTGAAAAAATTTGAAAAATTTGACTTTTTTTGAGAAATAGAAAAATCCGTTAATTCGAAACATTTATGTATGATAGAGAAAAAATTATGTGATTTTATCGTATAATTTTCATTAGATATTTGATATATAGAATAATTCGAGTTATAGAAGTTCGAATTTTGAGATTTAATTAAAACTTTATTATGTAGCAGTTTTTAGTAGGAATTTTAGCATTGTCAAATTGATATAAAAAAAATTAAGTTAAAGTAAAATTCGATTTATAGAAAATTTTGAGTTTTAAAAAATTAATAATAGAGATAAGTAATACCTTTACGTATGCAGTTTGCAGGCCTTTATATCCGTGAAGCTTTTGCTGAACCATTCCATCAAGGCATCAACACAACACTCGCGAACCGCACTAAATACGCGATTTAAGGTTGAAATATCAAAATGTTCGCAGAAATGTTCACTAGTTTGCTGTAAGAAATTTTATGATTAAAACCTGAAAGAGAAGACATCCTAACTTGAAACAATAATTTGTTTAATGAACAAATATCACGAAGAGTAAATTTATTTGACTCTCAATTTAACATTCAATATTTTAATTCCTTTTTTTTTCAATATTTTTTTGTTTAGTATAAATATTGAAATGATTGTTACTTTCATTATTATGTTTTAAATGAATTTTTTAAATTATCGATTGTAATAATTAGCACCATCTTTTAGCCCAGGTAGAAACAAAAGAATAATGTCATAAAAAATTAATTAAATATAAAAAATACTGATTAAAACAATTACTTACTGAACACATATTATTTTACTTAAAATTCATTCAATTTTTTGTTTTATACTTAACATTTACTAAAAATACTGAACAAATAATTTATTTATTGCATTTCTTATTTATTTTTGGACTTTATTTGATAATAAACTTTACAAAATTAAATTGGCTAAGCAAATATTTTAATATTTTAATTTACAGTTTTACGTAGTATTTCTAATTTTTTGCCAAAAGTGATAAAATATCTAAAATTTATTTATAAACTTAAATTTCGCCATAAAAGTAATTAATAAATGTTTTTAACGCTTTTACGATATTTTAGGTTCCAAACAAAGGATGCTAACAAATTCGACAGTGTTAATAACTAAATTATACTCTGTCTAACTAATTTATTGAATAAACAAACAATTTTGAAAGAATGTCACAGAAAACAACTTGTTTGTTTGCATCTGTCATTGAAAAATGTGCGATATTATTGGGTGATCGTTAACTAACTGACTTATTCAGCCCACAAACAGGAGCATCTTGATAGATATAACAAAAATAAAATCACTTTTGTTTATAAAATCGCTCCTCTTCCATGTTAAATATTTGTGTTAACTGGCGCGCTTTAAAAATGAGTTATGTTTTTGTTTCTATGTTGTACTACTGTGCCAGATGCCTTAAAAAATATATTTCTTATAGCGTTATAGCTATATATATATATATAAATAATTTTATAATACCTTCAAGGAGTTGCCGAGCGCAATTCTATGCGCTCGCCTTTTTCGTTTCGTAATTGTTACTTTTTGTTATTGAATTAGCGTCGTTGAAAAAGTTTGCACAGGCTTGCTGCAACAATTCCCTTATTATTTTCTTCATTTTTATTTAAAAATCTCTGCACGCGTTTTACAAAAAAGCACCCATTGGGAATAAAAATTTTTTTACAGAAATACTGCATACAATTTAACTTGGAAAATTTCTTAAACTAATTGGATAACTTAAAAAATCTATAACAGAAACTATTTTCGGAACTACAAATCAACATAATTTATGCTAGGAAGTATTTTTATAATTGAAGTCATTTTAATTTCATTGATTGCTTATTTCCATAATTTTCAACAAATCAACTAATATCCTTCTATGGCTTAATTAAATCAGCAAACTTAATTAATTTTGGTGTTATAACTGTTGACATAAATATAATTCAATATCCGTAGTTAAAAGGTGAATCTTTCCTCCTCGAAGAATTTCGAATTCCTCGCATACGATAAATTCTCGCGCACGCGTTTTGTTTCAATAATGAAGTTGTTTGAATATTAAAGCTACAAATGTTTCTAACAATATAGATACTATTAGCTAATCCGACCTTACATAAAACAAACCATACATGAATATATTTCACAGTAATCTTCTAGAAATATCGTTAAACCATCGATGGTTTATGTGCAATAGGTAATTTATGTAAAATGAGCATTGGCACTAAAATGAGGAAAGTTGCATATTTGAAGGACGTAATTTAATGCCTTTTATAAGCGAAACGTCCTCCGTTTGACCTTCCAGGCGGGGAGATTTGTGTATTTTGGCGAATGGCTATTTCGAGCTTTTATATAGCAGTCAGTGTGTGTGCAACGCGAAACAAATGATTCCAGAATTAAATCTAGTCTTTTCTACGATGCTATACAAACATTTTCATATAAATTTATTTATATTATAATTATCCAGCAAATAATAAGTGCTTCAGCTAGAAATACTCTCAGAAACTTTTCTTCTTATTATTGAGAATATTTGTTTCAATTAATTTACTGTAAACTACGTTCATACAACGATGTTTCATTTTTTGCTAAATTCAACTGGTGTTGAATTGAATTGTTGGATTTGAATTCAGATATCGAAAATTAGTAAAAAGTAACGATTTTGAAGTTGCACCCACTGCTTTTATTTTTTGAAAAATATAATAATCATAATGGTTGAAAGTAATAAAATAAATAAACAAAATTTCTAATAGAAACAAATGTTATAAAATTGTACGCATGAGGAAAGAAAAACTTGGACTCGAAAATAGTCATAAAATTAATAATAAAATTAATATTTTAATAACAATTGCATTAAAATAGATAGTTATTGCTAAAATATTACTAAACAAATAATAAACATAATAATAATTCCGTTGAATAAATGTTTTAGTTTTCATGAGTTTATAGATTTTTTTATAATGTGACAATTAATATGGGACATAAGTAGTAGGTATGTATATTTTTATAAAAAGATTACTTACATTTATCAAAAAGTTGTTTGGATTTTGAAATCTTATTAAAATAAAAATAGATTTTTACTACATCACACGAACAATAATATTTTACGCTTTATTTAAGCAGAAACACTTTTAAATAATGCACGTTTTATTTACAAGCTTTTTTTCTAATTATTTTTCTCTAGAAAACGTATTTTCTTAATAAAACAACATTTTACTTTCGGTTCGTTACATGAATAAAGCAAATTAAAAAAATTCTCCCTTTATACAGGTAAAAAGCAAAGTTTCATTGCAATTTTTTACAAAATTATTATATCAACCCCATCCAATTTTCGTGTATGCAATAACATCCCGTTGATGTTGTTTATGAAATAATAAATTACTTGAACGAAGATATATGAAAAAAACATCACCGTGTAGTGCACGAGGATGTTTTATTAAAAGTTTCCGGCGTCGGATTCTTTCAACACCGAACATATTACAATAATTATAAACATACGCTTTATATTACACTGAAATCAAATTTCCTCTTGATTAATAAATTATTTAAAATTAAACGGATTTAAAATGCAAATTGGAATAAATTACGCATTCACTTGTTTCTTTCAATGAATGTTATTTGATTGACTTCTTGGGTGACATCTTTTAATGCCAATAATGGATTGTTGTTAACGCAAAAAATAGAAATCATGCGCTACGTCAATAACCTTAAACGACTTCATGTAGAAATAGAAATTAATTATCTTCAGAAGCTACACGAAACCAAAGAGGAAGTCGCACATACAACGATCTCATGTATGTGTAGAAAAAAACAACAAAGAAAGAATTTTTTGGCACTTAAAGCAATTCAATTTCCTTTTTCGTAAATCGCGCACCTTCGCATGCATTTTTATTGAATTAATTTAGAACATATGCAAATAAATAACAAACATTTACGTAGCGAGTTAATGAATTCAGTTTCTATTGTGTAAAAGTTTTTGATACGAATTAATTTCAATCAAAAGCATAAGAGAGATAACGCGTGACATCTACAAGAAAAAGAATTATACGAAGCGCAAAAAATCTGGTGAATATGAAAAGATTTTTTGCCATTAATTGCGGTTCAGATATGCGAAAGTTTTTTTTTTAATGAAATAAAAAATGATCTTCAATCAATCATGCGAAAACGTGACTGTAAGAAATTATTAGATATGAACCAGATAGTAATTTCTAAAATTCTTTAGAGCTTACATAAAAACATTTAGCAAACTTTTTCGTTATAGCAAAAAAGGTAACACAATTTCTTGTTCGTTTATTGCTGTACTGTTGTAGATTTTTTTCACTCACCTGTGATTTATAAAACCCCATACAGAATAATCCAATGCAATAATCAAAGTCAAACTTTTCTCGTATTATAAAACTGTGGAACGTTTCGCATCGTTTTGAACGCGTCCCGACAACACAACTAACAACACGCTCGTTTTGAACAATCTGAGCGCGCCATAAACTTTTTCCGCTCTCCAGTGGTGGAGGCGTCTTGTACTACTCGCTCTTCGTCGGACTGCATCGTCATTTATAAAAATCAACCAAATCCCCTATCATTTTATAGTTACACAATTTCGCATAATATGAAGCAATTTCATAGAAATTTTTAATAGCGTTTTCGTGGAATCTTATAATTGCTTGATTAAAAAATTTCCATCAAATTCTACGAATGATGTATGAAGGAGAATAAAGAAAATAAGGCCAAACGCAATTTTCTAGTGTATACAGCTCATTACATCATTTTTTATCTTGTATCCACTTTTACGTCAACAACAAGATATGTTTTTGTTCTGCTTCAATAAGGACGCGCAGCCTATGTGTAATATAGAAAAAACAGAGAATAATTTCACTAGCAACGGAAATGTCACACAAAAATAAAATTTAGATAAATGTGCATTAACACGCTTCTCTAACAAGAATCGGATGATTACTTTATGGTTTTTTTAAAGTTCATTGTACGTTCATTTTAAAACTTTTATTGAGAAACTTTTAATATAAAAAGCTTAATCTATTGTATATTGAACTGAACACGTATAATACTTTAAATATAAAATCTATTAGGAAAATAAAATAAAATGTATTATGCAGAGTATTTCTGAAATAATGGAACAAAGTTCGGTGGAGTGTATGTCAAAAAAGTTAAATTCTAATAAATAAAACAAGAATTTTCTTGCGTTCAAGTGACAAACACGCCTCTAAAGCTTTTCATATCGTTTTAGAAATGCCCTGTATAAATATGGAACAGAAAACATATTAGAGAGAACAAATATAACTTAAATTAACTTTTTTAACATTAACTTAACTAATACAAAGATAAAACGTTGTAATTTTATTGTTGTTTTTAAAGATACCATAACTTGTTGCTTAATGAATCAGCAGGTATATTTTTGCCGAGACTTTCTCCAACTAAGTATGCAGCTTTATGAGCGTATTGACATACAGCAGGCGAACGGATCTGTCCAGACCAATTATAATACAAATGGCACATTTTGTATGTAAGTTTTTGGACATTATCAACAGGCAAATTAGCGCTGTCATATAAAACTGTGTAATGAGTCGGTGAGACAGTGCCTTGTGTTACACTCTGCGGTACTAAAAAGAAATCTTTCTGTGTTTTTCGTGTAATCCCTGTATCGACTATAGTTCCGGGCGGAGGATTTCCATTATCACTCTTAGCGAATATTCGAGTTTTGATCCGTTTTTGTACAACAATCAAACATATTTTCAAATTTTTAACACCTGCTTCTATAGCTCCCTGGATAATACAGAAAATTAATTTAAAATAATTTTATATATTAAAGTATACCCTTTTAAATTGATCTAATTCATGATCTAAAACGTACTGCATCTGACCATCTCCAACACCATCTCTATAAATAACAACTCCTTCAGGAAAATTTCCTTCATTCTCCCAATACTTTAATAATCCTCGAATAAAACCTAATCTATAACTATCCCCAATTTCTGATTCATGATACAAAATGCTAGTGAAATAGTTTGTAAATGTTGAATTGGATGAACATACTAAGGCACCAACGGCTTTTTTGGCCAAAGCTGAATGAAAGACATCGATGCCACAAATCATCCATTTTCTAAAAAATATTTATGTACATTCAAAAAAGTAAATAGTTTATATAAATACTTTGCAGGTATGTATACCGCCCATAATGATCCTCCTAATTTACAATTTATCTGTAAAGCTACTTTTAAGGTAACCGTTCGCACTTTCTTTTGATTTGATAGATTCTTAGAGAAAATCACTTGCGAAGCAGTTGGTTTAGTCACACATGTTACTTTCTTTATGGCGTTGTATAAATCTTCTCTAAGTGTTGGCACAATTACCGTAACACACTAAAATTTAAAATACAAACTAAGCTACCATCATGGATATTAAATGAAATTCTTACTTCAATATTATCATTCAAGTTGGAATTAAGAGCATTAATAAAAGAAGGCGTGCGTTCATCAGCAACACAAACCAAACGAGGCGGACGAATAACACAACCCATTGTTCTACTTAAACGGGGTAAAGCTTCAGCAAACTCCTTTGCAACCCTAAAGCAAAGCAACAAAACTAATAATATACGAAATAGTTGAAAGTTGCACGTTGGAATATAAAATGTTACAAGTTTCATTAAATTCGCATATACGTTCCTGAGAAAACCGAGTAAATAGAAATCCGTGTTAAAACATGCAAAATCCGCGTAATTTAGTCATTTTTTATATAATTTAAATGTGTAAAATCAAAGCAGTGTAAAAACAAGAAAAAAAAAGTTAAAAAAGTACCTTGTAAATGGAGGAATAGACATACTCTACATACATAAAGTTATGGAAATGCGAAGTGGATATAAATTTTTGTAGCCACAAACTGTTTTAATTTCTATGCTTTTATGAATTTATCAATTCAGCCTGCATTAATTAAATAAGTCTGTTAAATAAGATAGCTTGCCCTTTTTGCTTTTTAGTAGAATGATTATTATATGATATAAAGGGTGGTCCATCTCGTAGTTCACTTTTAAATCGTCTGGCATTTGAAACAAACGGCTTATATTTCGATTATTTTGATTTTAAATCACAGAGTGTACATTCCGTGAAGTATGGAATATGATTTCATTTAGATAGACGCCACGGTAGGCTTGGTAGTAGGCCCTAGGTAGGCAGTAGGCTGATAACGCGATTGTTGAATTTGGTGCGCAGAAGCTTGAAAGTGGCATCTTGTTGAAACCAGAGCCGCTTTAGATCAACTTCTTCCCATTCGGGTCACAAAAATCAGTGATCATGCCTCTGTAACGATCTCCGGGAACAGTAACGTTTCCTTCAAATTCAACAATCGCGTTATCAGGCGTTTCGGCGATGTGAACTGCCCCCTCGCAGCTGCGACTTGACACCGCTAGCTTTTCTTTTTGAAGGAAAAGGTGTATGCTGACAATCCACAGACAATTGACCACTTGAAGCAGAACATTCGCAAAGGTATCACCAAAATACCGCTAGAAACAGTGACAGAAATACTTTATAATTGGTCCTCTAGAATGGCCTTCTGCAGAGCCTATCGCGGCGGATATCTAAATGAAATCATATTCCAAAAATCACGGAATGTACACTCTCTGATATAAAATCAAAATAATCGGAATATAAGCCGTTTGTTTCAAATGCCAGACGATTTAAAAGTGAACCACGAGATGGACCACCCTATACATGGATAGGCTATAAAACATTTTATTTATAGTTTATTTTTTCCAATTCAAACCGTCCCGCAATACGTTGTAAGTGAGTCAGTTATGTGTTTTACATCAAAATGCATATAATTTAATATAAAGGGTGTTTCAAAATTACCGAGTTGAACTACATTTTAAACACAGTTTTAATTCTATAATTTGAAATTTTTTTATTGGATCATAAAGTTAATAAGTTACGGTTATTTATGAAATAACATATCGGGCAAATCGCCTCCAC
>JAODFZ020025927.1:0-12935 GCA_027574845.2 Deinopsis erosa
TCTAATAAATAATACACTAAATATTATTTAAGCAAAAAAAATTAAATATCTTAAATATTTTAGAAGATATTCGCATTTTTAGCACTAAATTGACGCCAAATCGCTTATATCTCCTAAAATATGCAAAATTTTCCTATATATTACTTGATAGAATATCGTTAGCGTATCCACAGCTGATGAGGAATATTTCACTGTGGCATCAATCGCACGCAGCTCATCCAAATCCACCGCCTTCTCGATACGCGTCAACGCTTTAAATACAGCGATATCAAGCCATTGCGCCACCGCTCCATAGAACCACTGATGGAAATTGTAGATGTGCATCGTTTCATAGTCGTTTGGACATAATTCAACACCTAACCTAAAAAAAAAATGCATATTTTATTAGAATTTAGGCAACCAAATGCACAATTTACGTTATAAAACGTTGCAGAATCAGGTAGAGCTCAAAGAGGGTGGTGCCTACGTTCAGTGGTTCCGTGGACGCCTCCTTGGAGGGTTGATAGCCGACGTAGGAGAGTTTTTTTAAGGATTTTGCCAATTGTAGAATGTCCGGTTCGCAGATTTGCGCTATTTTCACCTGGTAGATTTCGTAGAGGGTTTTAGCGTATGCGAAACGCATTATTCTGTAAAAAAATTTAATTTAATTTAATATTTAAGATATTAATTTTTTTTTAAATTAAATAATAATTAATGTACGATTGATTAGACGATTTTTGATTCATGTTTGGCGGGGCTCGAACTCGCTCTCATTACGTAGCGTAGGCTAGATAGGCAACCCAATATACATGCATGTATCAGAAATAGCTAGTAACCTAAAGGTAGCTGGTTCGAGCCCCATTAGACTACAATTTTTTTCCAGCAAATTTCATATACATAAATAAAAATGCTAAAAATGCACTAATACCCATTTTTAGCACTAAAATTGCACATTTTTGTCGTCTTTTTTTTGACGAAATAACGCTATAAAAACCATCTAAATAGAAACACAAATGAATCTAACTCACTCCTGAAATAGACGATCATAAAATTCTACAGCTTTCAGTACATCCGAACGCACCAGCTGTACAATTCTAATGTGAAACTGTAATTTCGCAACGTCTGACTCATCTGTGATTCGATTATTCTCCACTAGGTGATTAAAATGTTCACAACAACCTGCTACGACTGCTTCATGTAGGGTATGACGTAAATCCCATCGTTTAACTTCACTGAATTCATTTGTATCATTAATTTCGTTATTAAATCGAGTTAGCCATGGATATAATTTAGGTGGGAATAAATCGGTGCTGCCATCTGGCGGCTCAAGCATCGCCACCTTCGATAGAATTGTTAGCGCGTCCGCCAATTGTTTCATAGCCGACTTTTCATTACTTCCGCTGCTACATTTTCGTCGCATTTTACGTATGACGTTATAAACAGAGGGTAGCAGTTTTTTGGTAGCCTCCCAGAATAATTTCACCTCCTCTCCGCATATTAACGTTTGTGTTTTGTTATTATTTTGCAGTGGTCTTATCAATTTTTCTATCAACGTTGCGAATAACGTAAAACTGAGGGGGTGTTGTTGTTGATGTATGGTTGCATACACTGTCCATTGCGCTAGAGCGACATCTATCGGCTGTAGCGCACTTTGCGCTATATGTTGGGTGAGTAGAGCGTTAGCTCTGCCGCTAAAAGTGCCGCTCCACCAATACGGGGCCACCTACAATAAATAAATAAATAAATCTAGTAGTGGTACCCCACTCCCCCGATAGCAAATCACACTCACTTTCGACATTTCCAATTCGTGCATCAACAAGATTTTCAACAATTGCCTGTGCTCCTGTGCCGCCACCTGACAATTCTTCTCCGAACTGAATGTAAGGCGTACTTTGATCACGCCCTGTCGCTGTGTTTTGTTTTTCTTCTCTAAACTATACCACATTGTCATACCGGATGCTGGAATAGTCTACAACAAATATAAAAATGAAAAAACAAACGAATGAATTTTGTAGTTTTTTTCGTTGTTTAGCGTTTTAAGCGTCTTAAATATCATTAGGCCGTTAATAGTTTGGCGAAATGTCAAAGCGCCTAGAAATAAAAAATGTGATTTTATCAATAGAAATTTGTTAGTACGTCAATTCGCTTATAAAAGCATCTACTATCATTAGGCCGTGAATATTTTAAGAAAAATTTCAATGCGCCTAAAAAAATTAATTTTAAATTATTTTAATTATAATTAATATTTACGTTTAATGGAATTCTTGCTTTGCCTATGAGCTCGCTGTCATGTTGACCTGTGGCAGCGGCCACCGCAATCTCCTTCACCAATTTCCGTACACCTTTCACGCCCTTAACATCGAAAAATTTGCCGAATTTTTCGCGTACACTTTCCGCTGGGTCGAAATCCCACACCTCAATGCATAGATTCTCTGTGGATGTATCTACAGAGACGGGCCTAGAAAAATTACAATGAATTATTCATTAAAAAGGCGAAATTCAAAGCGTTTTCATCAAAGCGTTTCGTTAATAGGCGTTTTTTTAGGTTAGCAATGATTTTTTTAGATTTTTCCAAGAGTAATTAATTCCTTCTTAGGTCTTCTATTTTCTAATTCAAAGCGTTTTCATCAAAGCGTTTCCTAAAAAATGCTCCTTTTTCTAGGAGGCGCACACTTACAATGCAAAATGCTCTTCCCATATGGGCGTCAATGTGGCCGCCTTCACTGACGTATTATAGCGATGCGCCGCATTGCTAGATAGGAATAGCGTGACAAAAGGATCACTCAGCCCATTCGAATCTTTCGGCTTTAAATCCTTCGCCTCAATCACCTCCACATTCAATAGAATTTCAGGCGCCTCCTTCTCCTCCGCCTGACGCAATAGCTGTGCATGTTTCTCGGACGTCATCTTGAAAGCGTCTTGGAGATAGAGAAACAACTCACTACTCTGACCGATATCATTGATGTTGACGTCACAGCCTACGTTGTGAAGGATTTCGTAGAGTAATTCAACGTATAGCTCATCAATCTACACAAAAAAAAGAGTGAATAGGATTATGAAAATATTTGAAATAGCCTTTAATAGGTGTGAATGTCATTAGGCCGTTAATAGTTTGCGCTGAAATGTCAATGCGCCGATACTTTTTTTAAAAATTTTATAAGAAAAAATGTCATTTCTCATTGATTTTTCTGAATGATTACTACTACAACTACTTACAGTCATATTGGCCAATAAGAGATTCGTTTGTTTGGCGAGTGCATCCTTTTTTATGCCGCGAAAATGATTACGTGGTAAACTTTTACGGCGCTCACATGTTTTTTTATTATTATAGTTCACTTGTTTTTTTAAAGGTAGATTAGATGCGGATATACTATGCGATATCATATTATGTGTCGTTATAATCGAATAAATGCGTATAAAAAAAATATTTTTTTTTAGAGTTAATTGGAATCAAGGAAGCGAATAAACGACGACGTCGACGCTACTAGGAGCGTCGTTGTTATTAGCACTGGTATATGCCAAATCTATTCTTGGTCAAGTGTGCGTGTACCCTCTCCCTCTCTCTCTTCCCAAATAAACCATACACTCAAAATCGCAATTAGAAAAAATAAAATAAAAAATGTGCGAATTTGAAAAAGAAAGAAGGAAAGAAGAAACAAATGAATCTTCTCAACGCACACAACACTCACAGAAAGGTTATATAATCATAGATTGATTCGTTTTTGTTTTGTTTCTACGTCGTCGTCGTCGTCGTGGGGAAATGTCAAAAGACATAATCAATAGTGCATGTTGTTGTAGTACATACATATAAATTGATTTTCTTTCTTTTCTTTCTTTTCTTTCTTTGTTTTTACTTATAAACTAAACTAAAAAAAAAACATATACATATATACTTATATACAGTCTAAACTCCCTAAGTCGAATTATACCATAGAATAGATAGTTAACACTTTAAAAAAAAAAAAAAAAAAAAAGGAATTGAAAGCTTTGGTAAATTCGAGTTATAGAAGTTATATGTTTGTGTGTGTATTTAAAGAAAATTAGGTTAAGGACACTTTTATCTCATCACTTGACAGATGAGAGTGAGTAAAGTAAAATAAGTGAATTAGATTAAAATTAGTGTGCGTTGGATTTCATCCAAAAAAACACTTGCATCATTAACATCATGTAGTTGGCTGTGTTTCTTCTTAGAGAAAAAGAAAAGATGATGATGATGATGTGAAGATCAAGGTTATTAGGCCTTAAATGAATAAAGAAATCCACCAAAAATTAATAAAAATTAAATTTCCGTAACGAAACCATGTATGAAATTACTTGCAAAAGGCAAAAAAGTTTTTCAAATATTCACAAAAATGTAAAATAGATCATTTGAACTACTATATAGTTTTTCTATGTATATCTAGTAAACTATACAAGCTAGAATTTTAATATTGCGCATAGAGATGTTTATAACGTCAACACACATTAATCTATTGCAGGAATTAAAAAATCTCAGTTAGTTTTCGAGAAATATGCAACTTACATTCCATACGACGTCTAAATAATCATCAACATCACTCCTTCTTCCCTCCTCTTCCACATCTTCTTCACTACTACTTTCGAATGTTGATGTGGTTGTAGATGGCGCTGTTGTTCCTGTTCCTGCTGTTCCGGTTGATGATTCACTATCTGATAGAAGAAGAAAGGAATCACCATCGCCAAAGTTGTTGACTTTAGCAGCTGCCTCAGCCTGTTCCGTCTTCTCCAGCAGCTCCTTAGCCTCAGCATGTGCACTATGTTGTTGTAGAAGGGAACCGAAACGTTCAAAGAAGCCGCCATCTATCTGCTGCAATCTAAAACACAACAAAAACACAAATTAATTAAATAATTTTTTTGTTAATCTTAAAAATTTACTCTTCTTCTTCTTCACTATCGACATTAATGACGTTATAGTCGTTACCGTCGCACATTTTCACTACTAACTAACGTTTTTCATTTGTTTTTTGTATGTATTTCTAAGTAGATTGCGCAAATGTTTTCATTTAGTTTTTTACTCTTTTTCTAAATGCAAAACACATGTGTTTTATTTATGACGCACGTAATAAGAGGAAGAAACATCTGCATCTCTCACTACTATCTAATTATTATTATCAACATACATATATGCGTAGCAATCATTTGTTTATATTTGCTAAATTAGCGAATATCTCAGTAAATATAGTGTAATTAAATACACTA
This sequence comes from Deinopsis erosa, assembly GCA_027574845.2. Classification (NCBI taxonomy): domain Eukaryota; kingdom Metazoa; phylum Arthropoda; class Insecta; order Coleoptera; family Staphylinidae; genus Deinopsis; species Deinopsis erosa. The sequence goes on from JAODFZ020025927.1 coordinate 5,197, forward strand.
TATTTCGCTATTAATTATTAAAAAATTTAGAAGAAAATTGTTTATATTTAGTAAGAAAAATGCTAAAAAACGTCCCTAAAATTCACTAAAATGCAAATAACTCTGCAAATACAAAACGAAATTGATGTTTTTTTTCTTAAATGAATACTAAAACAACGCAATATGACGCAATTAATAAGTCAATTAGAAAAAATCTTAAATATTTAGTAAGAAAAACGTTTACCTTTAAATGGAAGATTTAAAATCACTCTCTTTTTGTAGATTAGAGGGGAAAATAGGTATAGATAGGCAACCCCCACTCAACAATACTGTTACACCTTATTATATATATTTCTCACTTATTTCTGAGTAAATACACAGCAAACTGCTAACATATCTAAAAATGGAAGACTTTTAACATCACTTATCACTTATTTAGTTATCTATAAAATTTGTTCATCAATAATCTATGATGAAAAATTAATAAAAAGCCAAGAAAATCTAAGAAAATTCATTAATTAAAACTAATTCAGTCCACCCAAACAGATGTACTTGTAGTTCAGATACTCATCCAGGCCTTGATGGCCACCCTCCCTTCCTAGCCCAGACTCCTTAACACCACCGAAGGGCACCTCACACGCCGATATCGCACCCTCATTAACACCAACCATACCAAACTCCAGCTTGCGAGAAACGCGCGCCATTTGCTCCACATTCTGAGTAAAAAAATACGACGCTAAACCAGATCGTGTAGAATTCGCCAAGTGTAGAGCCTCATCTTCACCTTGGAACGAAGAAATTTGTATTACAGGACCAAAAATTTCGTTATTATAGATATCCATAGAGGGTGTGACATCTAGAAGGATCGTTGGAGGATAGAAAAGTCCTCTAATTTGCTCTCGATTAGTGTAGAATAGGTTAGCGCCTTTACTAACAGCATCCTCGACCAATTTAGCGACTAAATCACGTTGTTTACGGTTAATTAAGGGACCTAATTCGCTCAATTCCCCTAATTTATGCGTTAATTTCGTTAAATAGTCATTTAGGACGTCTTTTTCTATTAAAAAGCGATTAGAAGCTATGCAGGTTTGTCCACAATTACGAAATTTACTCGCTATAGTCGCATTAACAGCTACATCCAAGTCAGCCGATTGGAAAATGATAAACGGCGCATTTCCACCCAATTCCAAGCTTAATCGCTTCATCGTAGAGGCGCATTGCTCATACAGCAGCTTCCCCACATGTGTGGACCCTGTGAATGAGATTCCAGCTATCGATTCATTCTCGCAAAGCTCCTTACCAATTTCTATTGATTTCTGGCTGCTTGCTGTTAATATATTCACTAAACCTATGGGGAATTGCGCCAATTCGACGCATTTTGCCATCGCCAAAGCGGTTAGAGGCGTATCTTCAGCTGGTTTACATACTACAGGACATCCTGCAGCTAGAGCAGCGCCCATCTTCCTCGCCAGCATCGCCAAAGGAAAATTCCATGGTGTTATCAAGGCGTATACACCTCCAGCTTCTCTAGTAACAAAATAACGCTTATTATTCGTTGGAGAGTCGATTATTTCACCTTTAATACGTCTAGCCTCCTCTGCATAGTACTCTATATAGTTATTACCATACTCCACTTCTACTAGCGCTTCATTTAAGGGTTTTCCGCTCTCCTTATGTATAATTTCAGCTAATTCTTCCTTTTTAGACGTTAAAATCTCGTAGAATCTTCTTAGAAGGTTGCTACGTTGCTTTCCACTAGTCAATTTGTACTCTTCGAATGCTTTACGAGCTGATTTGATTGCTTTTTGGGCATCTGAAGCGTTCATATCGGGTATTTCCTTAATTAGATCGCCATTACGTGGATTTTCCACTCTAAATGTATCTCCCGTCGTAGATTCGACCCATTCACCATTTATAAACGCTTTATCCACCATTAGACTCATTCCACGCCGGTTTATACGCCAATTTACCTCAAATAGACGCTTTACATGCAACATTCTACGCAAATATGGTACTTACACGTTCGTTGAATGTCAAATAAGGTTAAATCAATAATCTACTATACTTAATTGTATAAAATATGTGCAATTACCTTTAATTTTTGTAGATCTTCGTCTGTAATTTTGTGAATTTATTGATTTCTCAGCAAATGGCGTCTTGTTGATACAAAAACGTTTCACTTTTCTTTCCAAAGGCGACTTTGTTGGGAAATTTTAGGTTAGTTAGGCAACACATTCTACGCATTACCAACTGTAGATAAATTAAATTTAGTATTTGCAAAATTCTCGCTTTATTCGAGGATATTTTCAATAATTCTTTGCATTATTATGATCAATTTAATCAATTCTATAATATTCCATAGTGTTCTAAGCGAGTTTCTAATTTTTAATGATTTTTAGTGATTTTTCTAGGGGAAAACAAGATGGTGGCATTCCAATGGCGTATCATCACATTATCCACTAAAATCGCTTAGCGCACACTATTTAATAGCTTCATTTAGTAAATTAATGTTTATATAACGTTAGTAAAATGATTTCATATTTTTATCGCTTTATTTACTATACGAAAACTCAAATTTTAGTTGAAATAACCTTATGCAAGTTACGCCAATGAACTAACCTACTTTAATTACTCTTAGGTTGGTAGTAAAGAAAAGCGCGCCAAATTCAAATAATTCCAATGGCGTATCATCAAATTATCCACTAAAATCGCTTAGGAGAAGCGAATTAATAGCTTCATATAGTAAATTAATGCAAATATAACGTAAATAAAATGACTTTGCAATTTTAGCAATTAATTTACTATACCAAATCGCTTATTTTAGTTGAAATAACCTTACATAAGTTACGCCAATGAACTAATCTACTTTAATTATTCATAGGTTGGTAATAAAGAAAAAACGCGCCAAATTCAAATTATACCAAAGGCGTATCATCCGATTATCAACTAAAAACACTAATTAAACCTTAATTAACATCACCAAATAATTAATAAACACAAATATAACGTAAATAAAATGATTTCATATTTTTATCACTTTAATTACTATACAAAAAACGCTAAATTAGTCGAAATCACCTTTGCCAAGGTACGTCAATGCACTAACCCACATTAATCATGCATAGGTTGGTAGTGAGTAAAAAGCGGGCGGGAAATTCAAATTTATTTAACTAAATTAGCAACAAAATGTGTGAAAAAAAGGAAATTTACATAAAATGCAATAAGTAATGGGTAGCTTTAGTTAATGGGAAGCTATTAAGCGCATAATACACATTGGAAAACGTCTAAATAAGAAGAAAAAAGTACGGGCGCCTAACATATAGGCAACCAAATGCACACCAAATGCAGTACATACCAACGCAAGATAAATAAATAATACATAATATCGTGTAGGTAGTGTATACCTAATTAAAATGCACACAACACACAAAAACGAAGCAGCGAATTTTGGGCAATAAACAAATGAATAAATTAGCGCATTATCTATCTATGACGTATAACAGATAAAAATAAATGAAACGCGCAACAAAAAATCATATGTAATAATGCGTATCATAGCTAAAAATAGATGAAAATTCAGCCGAAAAATGATGAAATATCAAATGAGAAACAAATGAATGATGAATAACTTACTTGACGTCGTGTTCTGTTTTTTCTATGGCATGCGTTGCATTCTTATCATTAATACGCTCAAACATTTTTATCATAAAATCTTCACTCTCCATTGTGTTTCTAATTAGAACAATACACAAAAAAAAACAAATGCAACTCAACTCAAACAATAGAGAACAACTGACAGATAGCGGTGGGCACACACACACACACACACGTTTCACGTCTCTCGAAATGAATCACGCGTACAACTATGCACATATGCACATCACAAGATTCAACTGTTTTTTTTTTATTAAATGTTAATAAAAATGGCGCTTGCGTTTGTCTTTTGTTTGTTTTTCTATATGTGTATTTATGGATTTACATAATAAATGTGTTGCGTGTTCATTGAAGCGTTTCTCTCTCAACTCTCGAAACAAAAAAACCTTGAACTTGGACGTATCGAGTTGAATTGCGACTTTCATTTGTTTGTTTGTTTGCTTTTATTTCTTGATTGCTACATAGGAGGCTATGATTATCATAATTAGGCGATTTTTTTATCATTACTTAGCGAATATATGAAGAAATTCCCCATATTTTGCATCATAGGCGGCCGTGACTCATTTGTTTTTTTTTGCGTTTAATTAATTATCTAACGGAAATTCCTTTCCTTTAATTTAATTTATGTATTCAATTGAATAATAAATGAACATTCAATGGACAGCAACAGGTTTCTATCTAAAGTAGTTCAATTAATTAGACGTTTAATTTTAGTGAATTTAATAAGAAAAAAGCAAAAGAAACGCAACTTTTCTGAGGATATAATGAAAAGTAGTTCAAATGAACTTTTTACTCTAAAAAAAAATCATAGATTGCCATGCACATGCACACTTCCTGTTTCGAATGTGTGACATAATAATAATGCGATTAGTAGGCGAGGTGCATATTCAATTATTTAGAAGACAAAACAATTGAACAACAAAAAAAAACAGGGAGAAAACAAAGAAACAAAAGAAATCGTTCGCTTACTGTGTCTGATTCATTGACGACGACGACATCATAATTGGATGCACTCTACGATTCTTCCATGCGGCAAACATCCACGGCCTTCTCTTCTTCTTCTTTGTCTTTTTCCTCCTATTCTTCACTAAAACACTTGAAGTTGACGTAATTCGCGCAGTTCCATATCCGATACGATTCTTTCGACGCTTACCATTACCTCTACACAAACAACATTACCATCTGTCAAATTCTGAACAAAATCTGTCAAATAATAAGCGAGATAGGTATTTAAGAAAAACGAAAATGAATCGATTGTCAAAAACGTAAATTTCTCCCTTGTTTCTAGAGATAATTAATAGCGACAAATTCTAGATTATAGGTTAGGAAATTCTCTACTAAATGACATTTCGCGTATTAACCTAACCTAAAAACAAATGAGTAAAAATGCAACTTTAATGCATTTAGGTGGACAAAAATGCGTATAACTCCACTGTTTAGGATGATAATCACGAAATTTAAAGGAAATTCGACTTACTTGCTGATGTAGAGTTGATTGCGTGTATAGTAATCACCGAGAAACGTCTCTTTCCGCACGCAATTCCATAAAAAATGCGATTTTTTGCGTTTTTCGTGCGATTTTATGGGTAAAAGTGGACGTTGCGGTTTGTACATCGCGTTTGACCGCTTTAGAAGACATTTCTTCGTTTGTTTTTTCTGCTTCTTTAAACGTATGATGCGTAACATTTCAATACCACCGCGTATCGCACAACTAATCAACATTTTCACTATAAAAAACGTTATTCACATGTTTTCACTATGGCAAAAGTGATTTTGTCGAGTGTGCGCTGAACGGGGAGCACTAAAAAAGTCGTTCAACTGTGAAAACAGAGAGGGAACGTAATCTATATGGGAAAGGGATTTCCTGTACGCATTTACATACATGTTTTGTTGTTCTTTTGTTTTTTTTTTGAATAGAAATACACATTTGTAACTAAAAATCCAAAAAAATGAATTCCCTAACCTAATTATTATAGGCAACCAACATCACACCATCATATAGACAACCAACATTACATCACACTATATAGGCAACCAACTATACATGGACATGGCTGTTCGTCAATTAACGTAAGAAAAAAGCATTTCCAGCGAATGCAAACCACTCGAATGTATAGAACACCTAATAACCTAGTCTAAAAAAATGTTTTCTAAAATTTAATTAACGTAGAATACCCTAAAAAGCGTCATATTAGTGCGTAATTACCTTCCCTATGTTACGGCAATGAACTGCTATAGTTTGTTTATTCCGTGCTAAAAATGTCGCCACTTTTTCGCCAATTTGACGCAGCAAGAATTAATTCATTGCAAAATTTCAAACGGATTTTAGGAGATAATTAAATTTTCTATCTAATTAGCGTATAGGTTATCAAAATTGATGTATTTTTAGGTTAATTCTACCTTACCTAAGTTACGCTAATGCATTTAGTAACATTAATTGCTGTTATGTTGGATGCCTGTTGAGCGATATTGGTTGCCTACCATTAAGTGTTCATTTGAGCTATTTGCGTATACTAAATTGCCTTTAATAGCGTTTACGTCGTCGATAATCGTCTCGTGTACGTTCATAGCGTCTTCTACTGTCTGCATCTTCGTCGAGTCGAAGTGTGGGACGTGTAGAACGACGCGATTCCATCGAACTGGCGCTTAATTCACGCGATCGACGCCTTTTCGCCCCATCACAACGGTGATGAGGTGTCTGGGGGTCGGAGTGTACACTAGTCCTACTCCTCGACGACCTCTCCACCTCCGTCGAGTCACTACGATCACTTAAATCACCTTGCGGCGGCGCTTGTACATCCGAATTTAGCGTTTTTTCCGTCGTTTCTTGCAACCAATCGACGTACAAATCCATCTGATTCGTTATAACGTCACGTAGCACCTCCACATGACTCTTATGCGACGTATGCACCGTCTTATATTTAATACGACGACGTTTTGCGTTCCGCTCAGCCTCCAAGCGCTGCTCGTAGCTTAATTCGTGCGTTTCAAGCAACGGCTCATTACTACAACCAACAGAAAACTAATTAAACAAACACACTCTCTAAACCATCTATTCCGCAACGTACATATTAAATTCGGGCGGAATCGGGGGCCCCTCAGTGCAATTCCGCGTATAATCATACAAAATGCAACGTTCATCAGCTGAATAGGTGGATAGGAAGCGATTAGCTGTCTGGGGATCTGTATCGTGTCCATTCCAACCTACAAGCAAACAATTATATTACAATAACTCGCTTATAACGAAAAATAGAGGCGAATTAGTGTCAAAAAAGTATAAGATATAATAGATATTAGCAATTAATGCATTTTTAGATGATTTTTGATTAGTTTGGAACTCTTATATACTATAATAAGCTATTAAATATGTGTTTCAATCTAATACAAGCTCACCTAAACGAAAATCTGGTATGGTAGAGTGAGCAATCGACAAAATCTCCATTTTCTTGCGATTATCTTGAACAAAATTACTATACACTGATGTATTCGCTTAAAATGCTTCTAATTACCTATATATATTTTAGATTTGCTATCATTTAGAGGCTCCGAGAGGAATTCCTCACCAAAATCATAACCTGAAATTTTCAATTTGCATTTATCGCTATGTTGCGTGATTCTATCTGCAGGTAAACGATGCTGTGCATTGTTCGAACACACCGCCATCGTTTTCACCTATAATTTAATAAATTTAATGTAAATTTTCAGCGAAATTTTGATATTTACGTCTTTCACTGTCTTCTCCGTCCATCCAAACTCGTTTAATATGCTGTATAGGCTGGTTTTCGAGCTTTGTATGAATTGATCCAAGTTTTCCAGCTGCTTTTGCCTTATTTCTATATTAATTTCCATTTTATTTTCGCTTTCTAGAAATGATGAAGGATTAGGTCATTGAACTCATAGAGAAACAACAGGGGGGTTCAGCTCTTATGACAGCTTTGGAATCACAATTTTTCGAAGTTGGTAGCTAATGAGGCGTGGTTTTACTAGTTCACGGCACTGCGCAAACTCGGCAACTTCAGTTTGTTTATTCCAGAACTGTCAAGAATTTTAAATAACTGTTTTTTGTGTGAAGTGTCAATACATCGCTCAAGTGAAAGCAGTGAAAG
>JAODFZ020025945.1:0-15570 GCA_027574845.2 Deinopsis erosa
TAAAACAATATCCAAAGATTATAAATACGAAGTTACGAATAAATATAATTAAAACTTATATACTTTATTTATTTTTAAAATTAACATATCCGTTTTGCCCGTCCTTCCCCTATTTGTCTTTATGTTGCAATAAAAATCTTTGCTTAATTCCAAAAATAAATGTGTTTTTCTTTCAAATTAAATCCGACGCTCTTGTTGAGACACCCTATATAAAGCATCTGATTTTAATGACGAGTTGTTAAAATACACAATATTGCATTTAGTTAAGATATATTACTGTATGTTTTCAATAATTTTTCAATTGCTTTGTTAAATTGTAGTAATAAATTTTGTATGTTTACTAGATGGAGTAAACTTTTCACTCAACAAATCCTTGTTTCAATAAATTTTAAGTGTACAGCCATGTTATGAACATTTCAAACAGCTATTGACAGCCAATTTTGTTATATTATATATGTTTCATAGAAATTTCATCAAATTAGAACATGTTATTTAGTGTGTGCTTATTTTGCACGTTTTTCCTTACTGATATTGCACAAGTCAAGTAAGCAAAAAACTTGTTTGTTATCGCGCAAACAAGCAGTAAAACTTGATGCAGAAATAGATAAATTTCTAAACATCCAATTTAATTAATAATGCAAAATAACATGATCTCTAACCTTTCTTATGAAAATAAGATAATTCTTTTTTTTACTGTAGATTTACTCTAATTTTTGTAATTTTTTAGGTGAAAAACAAGTTAAAATTAGTTTATAGTTTGAAATTAAAATCGAGATTAATGTAACAGCGTAGATTTTTTAAATTCCAAAGTTAAAAAAATTAATTTAATATTTTATTACAAATTGAAATATTTTGGTATTACAATAGTAGATACAAAAACTCCTTCTACAGGACCTACAAAAACAACACTTAATCAACCTCAATAAAATTAACGAAATTTTATACTTTACATACACAAGGTTAGTTGATATAAATGAAAATAATGAACTAGACCTTATTATGCAAAAATTACATACAATTGTCTTAACTTACAAAACAAAACTTTTCACCAACAAGATTTCAAAATTAAATAAGTTAACCAAAATTAGATATAAAAGCATAACACTAACAAAAATTAATATTAATAACAAATATAAAAGAAACTGTAACGAAAACTTCAGTATCAATGAAACACATAAAAAAGTGGAAAATAACAAAACAAATCAAATCAATTTTTATACAAAATTCACAAATTTATCGAGTTTGGTCCTTAATGATAAACAAATTAACATATTAGACCACACACACAAATTTGCTCACACACCACAACGAAATGATCTAAATATATTAGCTATAGAACTCGAAAGTGGCTTTCTCACACACAAGCTTAGCAACGTTGATGATATCAGTAATTCTATTATTAAAACCTTAAATAACCCAACTTACAAAACAAACCATACTCACAATAAAAATTTATCTAATAAAAAAGAAATAATAGAGTTCAAAAAACACCTTAATGAACATAATATAATTTATACTCTGGCTGATAAAGGGGCGGGTGTTGTGCTGATAGATAAAAGCAAATATATACAAAAAACAATTAATTTTTTAAATACTAACAACTATATAAAACTTAAAAAAGACCCCATGAATAAATTCATCACAAAAACAAAAACAACTCTTAATGATACTAAACATACACTAGAAAAATTTAATTTAAAACATAATAAACTTTTACCAATGAATATTCGCAAACCAACACTATACAGCCAAATAAAACTACACAAAAATGATCACCCAATCAGACCTATAGTTACTTTTTATAATACACCAACAGACCTTATAGCTAAAAATATTAACAACATCTTCAAAAAACAATTCAATTACACACCAACACACACCATCACTAATAGCATCGAACTCACAATTGATTGATTTAAATAACCAGTAACACAATAGAAAAGCTATTGTCTGGGTCAGAGATCACAATAACCGGAAGCCACTTGCATTTTCTGCAAGAAAATATAAAGAATGATATTTTGATAAGAAATGATAGATAGATTCGATCCCGCGTTAGTTTAAACTAAAGATTACTAAAGTGGCGCATAAACCAACTAAGTTTTCGCGCAACAATCGTAATAAAACAAGCCATAAATATATGTAAACTCAAATCAAAATGTAAATTTTAGATGATTTGAGTTAATAAATGTATGCATGTTCTTATTTATAAAATAACAAACTTCATATGAGAATAATAAATTCCCTACGCTAATAAAAATGTAACAATATTTAATTATTATTATTAAGCTCGCATATTTTAAACAATATTATAATGATGAAAAATTAATCTAATTACTCTAATGCACACACATAGCAAATCTAAAAATAAAATTAAAGTACAAATCAATACATGACACTATACTTACAGTACAATAGTAGGAAAATTGAAAAATAAAAGTCAAAAATATTCACATAGATGGACAGAGACATAGTAAAAGAAATCAAATAATTATTCAATGTCATCAAGCAAGAAAGAAATTTCTTAAAAAGATATTTATCTTGACAGAACAAACGATGACGTTTTCTTCTGACTTCTACGCTCATTTTTCTTGAAATAAACACACAACCAAATAAAGATTTTTTTCCTTTTTATATCCGCACTTGTGTGATGCGCATAATTGCAAGTTTAATTTGTAACACAATGCAAATATGTAATAACTAAGTTATTGATTTACTTTTCACATTTCATAAATTTTCAATCTTTTTAAATTGGCGTTCCACTCTTCCACAACGACGCATATTTATATCTTGAATAGTAATTTATCAGCAAACCAACTTTCCCTCACTTAAATGTTCAAGTATAGAATAACAAAAGAACCTTATTATATTTTTTATTATTAATATAAATAAAATTCGCTTTCATGTCTATTTCATTTCTTTTCGATGATGGCGCGTAATAATGTAATCATCAAATCATAAAAATCTAATTAGAAATAATGAATGAATGATTGATTTATAGCAATTTAATGTTACTTTATTAATAGAGTGCGAATGACGACATTTTTCTAATTATTATACGTACGGCTTTCTGCGTATGATGTGAATGAATAAAATAAAGTTTACCGCATTGTGGAATGATGCGAGTTTTGAGAGAAGTTCATAGTTGAGTTTGTGTAATGAAGTGTCTGTACGTGGTTGTTGTATCTAAGATTTTATTAATTCTGTTACAGGTGTGGATTTTTGGGCAAGTTTGGTGCCAAATGTGGCTCGCTTTAGATGTATGGATGTGCACCGCATCCATTCTAAATCTGTGTGCAATTTCCTTAGACCGATATGTGGCTGTCACAAGACCAATAACATATCCCAGTATCATGTCACATAGAAGAGCCAAACTTCTTATAGCAGGACTTTGGGTGCTCAGTTTTGTTATCTGCTTCCCTCCGTTAGTTGGATGGAGAGACACTCAAGTAAGTTTTATTATGATTTAAGTGCAAAGTTTTGTGCTAATGACACACAAAATTGTTTACTGATTAAATAGATGAGGAAAAAATATAACAAAACACTAAGAAACTTTCTAGCTATATAATTACCTCATCATATGTATAATTTCCTCTTTGAAAATCATTTCCTTTATCATGCTTTTCACTACATTAGCTTCTCATCACCTATAAAACTAATGTAAAGTGTCATCAGGATCATTTTTTCTGAAACAATGCATACTGATTTTGCATGAAACTAAGAAAACTATAATGTTAAAAGTTATCTGATAAGTTTTTGAGTTGGGTCAGGTGATAAAAATGCTTGGACATGAGATCATGTTGATAATGCGGTGCAAAATTGGCTTATAAAGGTAAAATAAAAACGAAAAAACATTTTAAATGTTTTCAACTGTTCCATTTTCGTACATTTTATTTAATTAAAATTTCCAATAACTAATATTAAAAAGGAAATTGAAAACGTTTTACTAATTATAGCACAAACTATATGTATGAAAGTTTGTATCAAATTGAATATTGAAATGTGACTTTTTTTCTTTATTTCATATCTAGAATAAAGGTGTTATATAACAGGATAATTTATTCATAAATATGCACTTTGAACAAGGTTGCACTCAATTCAATAATCTAATCAGCAAATTAGTGCGATTGAATTAGAAGCCTTGATTAGTGTCAACATTTTCTATTCATTTTGCATAATTAATTAATTCGCACCAAATAACAAATTACTTACGGGAATAATTAACTTACAGCAAATTTGAAATTAAAACTTGAATAATATTCATCATCTTCATGCATTACTGAAGCAGAAAAGAAGAAAAAAATATAAAGAAAAATACGTTAGCAATTTTTGTCACGATTTTTGCAGACTTTTCTCATTTTTCTTTTAGTTTTCTTTTTTTGTAAATGCAACATTTAAAAAGTTTTACACTCTCTGAAGAATATATTATTGCTGTAGTGTGTTGCTGAGAAAGTTTTACGAATTTTTTCTCCCCAAACACACTATATTTAAATGCTCCTAAATGGACAATTTGCATTTTACCCAAAATCGCTTTAAAAATACAAATTTTTATTTCAATATCGAATGAATATAGAGCGCATTTAATGTAATGTATATTTCTACTATTTGATTGTTATCAAACATTCCCATAGTTAGATACAATAAAAAGATATATCGTGCAGCGTTAATGCTGTAGTTTGGCACTAAAATAAAACTAAAATTGTTCACGACATATTTCAGTCACTAAAATAGCCAATGACATTTTATTTTATAATATGCATTAAGTGGTTATAATTCACTTTTTGTGACTTATAAACCTAGTTTTAAATATGTATTCACTTCCACATTTATTGGTCAAGGTAATTAAATTAACGTTACGCAAATATTTGATATAAAATAATTTGCATTCGTTTTTTATTTACAAGCGAGTATTTTAATAAACTTAAAATTTACATTTTTTTAACCAGTTTGATGTAAATATAAATATACTTAGACACATTTTGATTCAATTATTTTTCATTAAAATGTTTTATTGACATTTCAACATTTAAATGGTACACAAACATAAATAACATATCAAAAAATCAACTAACTGAACAGTTTTTTCATTGTTGACTTTGTTGACATATGCAAATTTCATTTCTGTTTTGTAAACAGAGTACTAACTAGATTTCATAAATTCGTTATGTTCATTATAAGAAATATTTTTACCTAAAACTAAGGCACTACTACAAAGTACGATAAGAAGTACATTTTTGGGTTATCCATTCAAGAATTCGTTAAAATTTGACTAATATTAAATTAATAATTAAATTAAAACATTTTTTAATTAAAGTTTATTAATTGTTGCTTTAGGGCCTTTAATCAAATAAAAGTACTTAATGAATTCTTTAAACTTAAACAAGCAACTGTTTATATATTATTTGTCATAAATTATGTTTGTAATTATATATTAAGGGCGCCCACTTTAACACAGGCCTAAGGCCCGTCACTTATACGACAAAAGTGCCCTTTAGAGTGTTATCTTTCTAAAAGGCACACTCTTACGGCTAACTGTAATTAATTTAATATTACCTTAATTTTTAGGTAATAAAATTTTTAATTTGGCATTTTATAACTGAGGAGAAATTTTCCCAATAACAAATTTATGAACAATTCTATTTAAAATTGGATTTAACATTTAAAAATTTTTTTGTTTACACTTCTTACCTTAGTATTAAACTATGTTAAATCAATTTTTGTCGAAAATGAGTTAATAATTGGAAGTAACACTTTGACTTATAAATTTTCTAATGGTAAAGTGCTTAAGGTCATACTCCTAACAGATTTGGAGATATACCCTTTTAAAAAGTGACATTTTGTATTTAATTGTATCTCGAAACATTTATTTTGGACTTAACAAAGTTTATTACTAAGGTACAGTTATACATTAACCAAAAATTGATAATAAAAGTTCCTTTTAAAAAACAAAATTGATTCGAAATCGAGATTTTTACGGAAATATCGGTTTTCGACTTCCCTCATTCAAAAAAAGTTGATTTCGAAGTGGTGTCTGTTTGTCTGTCTGTCTGTCTCCTCTCTACAGCCCAGACGACTTAACTTATCTACCTGGAAATTCATATTTAAGCTTTTAGTAAAAATTGGGAGTGATTTTTGGCTAAAATCCAAAAATAGGAACTGGTAGTTTATTAGTTAGGTTTTTCGGTTTTTTGCATATAATTAAAAAACTATCAGCTTTATGTAAGAATACAAAAATGTTTACAATTAAATTTGGAACAAGTTTTATTGTTGTTGTTTTATTTTAAGAATTTATTGTTTTTTTTTCGTTACTAAGCAACATTGTTAGTAAAATTAGTCCCATCAAGAGGCAAAGACAGCTGATAGGCATTGAAACATGCATCTGTCAAAAGTGACGGATATGTCACAAATTCGTAAATGAAAGTCATGTGGTGACCACACCTCAATTTTTTTGTATTGTAGAATTTTATAATGTATTTCATATTAATATTAATATATGTATTTAATTTAAGTTCGGACACCCTGTATATATATATAAATATGATAATGGTTTGAAAGAAGAACTTTAGTTGCTCAAACGCTGCACATATTGTGGTAGTTATGATTACAAATTTACTTAGTTCTTTTACTTTCAGCACGCTGTTATATAATTTATCATTTCGTGAGAAGATATTGAATTATAATGCCTTTATGATGACTTTCATTTTTTTCGCATTTCAAACTTATAGTTAGCATGTTATATAACTTATATATTTTCACAAAGAAAGAGAAAAAAAACAATTTCATAAATTTAAATAACATAATTAATAACAGAAATATGAATTTTTCATTGTATCTACTTGTAATATTTTATAAAAATGATATTTATATAATATGAAAAAATGAAACTTTTTATAACAAAAGTTGAATAGAAAGTTTTTAATTAATAATAAACTTTCAATCCAAATACAATTCAACTGAGGTTGCTATTAAAAAATATTTGCATATCGATTTTGTAATGCTTGTTAAATAATTTTAAAATAATTAATGAGTGTTGTAAGAAGTTGTGGTTATAACAATAAATTTCGATAATTGAGAGTAATAGTATTAGTGTTGTAATTCAACTTGAAGCACTTCTTGGAGCATCAATACTGCTCCAGCGCTTGTATTTCCACTATAAAGCTAAAATATTTATTAATGCTGCAAAACAAAATCCAATTTAATAAGCAGCAATGTTAATTTGTTTATTTATTACTGCAAATATTATTAGAAATTCTATATTTCTCATCTCTAGTATGACTCTGTTAATTTTAGAAAATTTTATTATTCATGATTATTTCTTTTTAGTTTCTAAACTCATAAAAGAAACTTTTCGGTTGTTAAATATAAAAACAAACCGTCAAAGTTGTACTCTTTATATATAACTTTTATATTTCAAGTATTCTGACAGAATATTGTTGAGCAAGCTTTTAGTAATTTTAATATATTTCACGTACACTTTCCAAAAAATAAGAAATTTAATATAACAGTATACAAAGCAAGTTATTCTTTTATTAAAATTTATGTCTTCATATAGCTTAAAAGTATTCTATTTTTATATTTACTTATAAAAATACACTAGAAATTCTGATATGAAATAAAATAAAATTGTTTATGAATTGATGTTCAGAAAAAACAAATTAGTTTTCTTTCCATTTACTTATAAAGATATTTTATTTGTTTTTTAAATAATTCTATGAAACAATTAAATTAACTTTAGCTTTCAAAACATATTAAAGACTTTCCTTGATAATAATTTTATTTCTAAGCAAAATAAACATTTCCGTTGCTTGTCATGTTTTATAAACTAAAAATTACAAAAAAATGAAATTTACTATTTCAATGGCTTTTCAAACTTATATTTTTTAAACAAGTAATGAAAGGATGTAACAGTCAATAATTTTATATAAAATTGCACCATCGAAAGCAATTTAAAGCTTTTTAACATTTACACACTTACACATAAAACTAAAACCATTAGGAAATCATTTTCTTAGCCAGAACAATGAATTAAAAGACAAATAGAATTAAGTAATGTAAATTTAGCATAATAAAGTTTAATTATTTTTACGAATAATGCGCACCGAAAAGACTAAATAAACTTTAAATTCCAACTTTTTGAGTAACAATGAATCAATAAAAGTTGAGTATAAATTTTCTATGACTGTACAAAACATGCAATTCTCAAATCAATACGAAAATTAATATTTAATATAATAAAAGTAGATGACAGAGAAATATTCTTCTAATATTTTCAGGTATATAAATATGAAATATGTGACATTGGTTAAAAAATTCATTTTAAGGCTTTTTTAAAACGATTTTTTCGCTTCTATACGTGAATATTCTATTAAATATATTATAAAGAGAAAAATGACCTTTTTATAATTAAGGAAGATTTGCAAGGTTGCTTTAAACGTTAACTGAGGCAAAAGCAAAGAGTTTTGTTTCAACTTGCGTCATGTTCATGTAACTAATTACAGATTGTTTTGTAGCAAGTTGTTGTATATTTACTATAACAAAACTTAGCTATTGATATGTTAAAACAATTCATACATACAATTGTCTATTATAATTCAATTTCCATAATCCTTTTGTTCGAAATGCAACTGGAATTTTCTCCCATCTCCTCCTCAGTCATTCCTATTAAATTAAGTAAGCGTGCATGGAAGGTGTGAAGGACACATCCTTTTTCTTATTTTATTCAAGTGAAAATAATTCAAGACTCTCATCATATTCCATTTTTTATGACATTTTTCAGAAGGACGCGACAAATGCAACTCAAGTAGACGACGATGGTCCTTGTCAATGGCAATGCGAGCTAACTAACGAAGCAGGATATGTTGTATATTCAGCCTTAGGCTCTTTTTTCATCCCAATGATAGTGATGTTGTTTTTCTATTGGAGGATATATAAGGCAGCCGTCAGGACGACTCGTGCTATTAACCAAGGATTTCGTACAACCAAAGGTATGTCGTACTTTAGTTCCTAGAGTGAATTATTGCACGTTTTCTTCGGGTTGTTTTACTAGAATATTAAAAAAGGTTTATGTCTTTATAGAAATAGATTCGGAGTGTAATCGTTAAAGATAACAGCAGCAGTAACATTAGTCCCACATGTGACAAAAGACAGCGTAATAAAATGCCGAACACGCATGGAAATGTTTCTTTTTTTTATTATTTTCTAGATATAATTCAGCAAAAGAATGCTCAATTCAAATGCAATATATTTTACTATTGCAATAAAAAATAAGTTTATATTCATAAAATTTACCAAGGGACACATAAATGCTTTAATTGTTTATATAAAACAACACTGATTTCAAATATATTGTTTGCTTGATTGACTTAAACATTTTGTTGTTTGCTTAAATTTCATTAGAAGAAAGTAGAAATTAATTGTACGCTTCAAAATGCTGTTTTTTTTACTTTTATAAAATTAATTAAAAATTTGATTAAATTAATTAATAAGCCTTATAAATTATTTAAATTACTATATTCTTATATCAAGTTAGCAGAGCGAAAATGTTTTTAATTAATAAAATGTGTGGAATGATTCAATGTACATATAGAAGCAACATAAAGTGATAAACTTTATAAAAAAATTTTAAATTTGTTTAATAAAGTTCGGTCAGTATATATAAAAAATTTATCCAACTCATTAACGATTGCATTTATTTTGTTGTTTTCACTCGAAATTTTTTATATTTTCAAATTGATCTTCGTTATATTAAAGTGAGCGTTAAATTGCCATTGAATGTGGATGAAAATAATAAAAAAAAAGGTTTTTTTGCTGCATGAAAATCCACTGCCAAGGATATTTATGAAATCCTTCCGAATGATAATATCAATCTTTCATGTTGTGTGACTTTTATTGATGATGTGCACGCTTTTTGCAATTTGAATAGCTTTGCAACCACGTTTTATAGCAAAGAGAGAGTAAATGTTAGAGCAGAAAAACCTACCCCTTTAGTTGGCCATCAAATTGAGTTAAATTTATTACACATGCATTCCAATACTAATGTTCACAATTAAATCAGTCCTAACACACTAATTGACTGCCATCAATTTGAAACAATTATCAATTTGTTTTTGATTGAAATTCAATTTATTTCGATCTTTTGTATATTCATTTGTTTCAGGTGGAAAAGGTATTGGTAATCGTTTTGATGAACAGCGTCTTACCTTACGCATACATCGTGGAAGAGGATCGTTGAATAGACAATTTGGATCGCCTAATAGTAATGGAAGTAATAGTACGACAAGGACGAGAAGTTCATCGCCGAGTCCTCGCGGAAGACACGAACGCGTTAAAATTAGTGTGAGCTATCCATCAGATGAAAATTTAACTACAAATTCACCACCGCAACTCTTAAATGTAACTCCATCATCACCAACTGCTGGTGGAGGCAGTGGTCAAGCTAGTTATGCCGTACATTATACTACTAATGGAAAAGAGGCCACTAGTACTAATTTGTGCCGACGTGAAACTCATTTACGAGTATCACCACGTTTGGGTACACATCGGCGATGTACACGTCGTTCTTCAAGCTGTGACAGCGATGAGCGCAATCCAAATCGTTCACCAAGTCCTAGCATTTGCGAAGACAAGCCAAAAATATTATCGAAGCGCATGGGAAAGCGCAATATCAAAGCGCAAGTGAAGCGTTTTCGAATGGAAACAAAAGCGGCAAAAACGCTAGGCATTATCGTAGGTGGATTCATTTTTTGCTGGCTACCATTCTTCACAATGTATCTAATACGCGCTTTCTGCAAGGATTGTATTCATCCGCTAGTGTTTTCTATACTCTTCTGGCTGGGATATTGTAATTCCGCTATCAATCCATTAATCTACGCGCTTTTCTCGAAGGACTTTAGGTTTGCGTTTAAGCGGATTATCTGTAAATGCTTTTGTAAGGGCCGAAATCCTTCAACATCTCGTCGTGGCTCTGAAGGCTCACAGCTACAAGGTCGACAGTTTCGATCACCTTCCTATAATATTCAACAGCATGGCAATTCCTTGGGTGAAGATAGCGATCCGGGATGCGATCCAAGCGATTCAAGGTGACAGACTAAGAAGCGAAAGAAGAGAAAAGCTCGAATGTATCTTGACAAGGAGTCTGTCATGAAAGTGGCTATGCGCCTATATGTCTGACAGGTGGAGACGACCGAGTCACCGTAGACGATGATAGTATAAATATGGGAATGATAAGAAAGGAATTATTTTACAATGCTCTAGGGACTTTTTTAATTGTAGCTTTCATAAGCCGTTTTAATTCTATGTATACAACTCGAATTATTTTTTCTTCGAATAGAAAAGTTTTCCGAGTATAGCTCAGAACCAGCATCAACAACAACTAAAATTAAATTCTCATTGAATCCTTGCGGGAATTAATGAAAGACTTGAGAAACAATTGCATTAATTCCATCATCAAGATCCACTTTGATCGATAGTCCAATAAACTGTACCATCGTAGTTTCCTTCACTCATTAATGAAATATAGCTTAATTGGTAGAATGCAAGAAATAACTGCATTACATACAGAATAGAGAAGAAAAGAAATAAACAAAGTAAGTAATTTAGAAATGAACATTTTCTATAAGCTTTTATTATGAGTTTAGACATTATTGGAGAGGGAAAGATTAACGACTTATTATTATTACAAAATAAAAATATGTATAATAATTATTGTTAATTAAGTATAGCATGCACTTAACCATATGCACAAGCCATTCGCTCATTCATTGATTCATTCATTCATTCATTCATAAAACGCGTTATTTTATATGAATAAAAATTTATTCGAGATCTTCCTTTCTTCCATAAACTTTACGAACTTCCATAAAACTCACTTTGAATTTCATTCAAAACGAACGTATGCATAATAAATTTTTTCGATATTAGATAGAGAAAAAATACGATGGTTAGTAATAAAAACCAATTACTCGACTGATGTTAAAGAAATGACTTTTGCATGTGGTTTAAAGCGCCACGCACAACATGTATAGAATATGTAGCTCGCAAACAGGGACTGCTTGGCATTTGTATATAAAATTCAAATGGAATTAAAATAGCATTGTATAAAAATCAAATTCATTAAAAAATGTCAATTGACAAAGCATTACGCCAAATCCAATACAAAAACAATAAAATGATTTAAACTTCTATTTGATTTCATGCATTATTATAATTAAAAAACATTGTATAAAAATCAAGTTTGATAAGCTATTTTCATTAAAAAATGTTAATTGACAAAGTATTCCGCCAAATCCAATTATTTAACAATAAAATGATTTGTGCTTTTATTTCATTTCATGCATTAATATAATTAAATCAATTGGACGAGTTTTTGTTATTTCGCCACCAAATTGAAGGCTGTGTTATAAGCCAAATATATTAGTTAATTAAATAATGAAAAAAATATTCATAAAAAGGTAATAAAATGTATTAAAATATAAAGACAACTATAATTATATGTTAATTGTTGTATTTAATAAAAGAATACATATAATTTTTGGCAGAAGAATTATTAGCTTATATAAATGTTAATACATAAAGTGCAATTTAAATTTTGCTTTAAAGTTTAAATTATGCAAAATCTATTTTTAATTTTAATATCTTTTTATTCAATTAAAATTTAATCTAATTTAAATACTAAATATGGTTAAAATATTTTATTCAATAATTCATAGTGCTTTACAAATATAATATTCAATATTCATACAGTAAAACCTTCTAAAGTAACCACTAATTTGGATTAAGAAAATATACTATGTTTTACTGTATTATTCAATATGAAATATTAAAATAAATTAGTTAAATATTTGGAAGAAAATGGACACAAAAATAAATAAATTTTTGTTCAGGTCATTAAATCAATAAATTTAATAAAAAACTAAAAAAACGAAACAAAAAATATTTTCAACTTTAATTTATTTACATAACTTTAAGTAAGTTTTGTTTTAATTGGAATTAACAATTACAGTATAGTCTCGATAATGAAATATTAAAATAAATTAGTTAAATATTTGGAAGAAAATGGACAGAAAAATAAATAAATTTTTGTTCAGGTCGTTAAATCAATAAATTTAACAAAAAATTAAAAGAACGAAACAAAAAATATTTTCAACTTTAATTTATTTACATAACTTTAAGTAAGTTTTGTTTTAATTGGAATTAACAATTACAGTATAGTCTCGATAATCCGACATATCCTATAATTCGAGATTCCAACTAACAAACGGATATTTTTATTAAAACAACAATGAGATAAAGTCGATAATGGCAATGAAAAGTTACTTATAGTTAAAGTAAATTTTTTCTCAAAATGACTCATCATTTTAATAATGAGTATCGATTTCACACACTCAATACATCAATTCTGGTATTTTTTATTGAAAAGTTACACGACCACAAAGAAAAAGCAGAAAACAAAGGACCAGACAGAATTTCATCATTTTAATTAAAAGATTGATTATTATTAAACATATTTATGTTTGCGTGTAGTCAAATATAATATTTTAGAACATCTCTTTGTTTCGTATTTATTAACGAGATTTCACTGTATTAAAAAAAATTAAAACACAAATTAATTAAATTACTTTCCAAAGTCGTTGTAGCAACAAATTTAAAGAAAATAAAGAGAAGTCGTATATGTTTTCAACATTAAAATAACGATTATTTACAAACTTAAAAAACTGTTTTAATTGAAGTTGACATTGAAAGCGCTTTACAAAAAATTTTTATTTACAATCTTTTATTATACAAGATAAATTTTACTAATCAAATAGTATATTTAACATTTTTATTAGTTTTTCGAATAATGAAATTAATTGAATTGTTTTCAAAACCAAATACAGTCAGAACTGCTTAAAGTGCCCATCGACGCAGTAGTCTATTTATTGCAAATATTAAAAAACAAAAGGCATTAAACAGTATTAACTTAATCATAACTGAAATTTGTGAAATTTTTTGTTATTTTTCGTTAATTTTAACTAGATATTTCAACGAGATGGTGTAATTTACTAATTTACATAAATTATAAATAATAAAATTTATAATTCGAGGTGGGTCGATTAAGCAGCTTTGACTGGAATTAATTGATTAATTCCTATTCATATTGCATAATATGAGAACAATAAAATAAAGCAGCAAGCTGTATTTTTATATTTACGAAACTGTATAAAAGCTAATACTCTGCCAATAACAATGTATATCTTTCTATATAAAAAAGAACTTAATGTGAAAGCAGCACGCATTTAAATCAACATCGATGTTACCATTCACATTCTATTTCAGCGCCCTTTTGAGCAAGTAAATAAAGCATATGACAAAACGTTGTAGTGATCCACATTTAATTTAAATTGAATTTAATTAAATTTTCTAGTAAATAGTTTATGATCCTAGTTAATGTAATATAAAGGGTAACCCACTTGTTTAATGCTGAATTACCTGTTGTGCTTTTTATGCACTAATCCACTTTGTATATTATTATTAAGTTTTAGTTCAAATAATCTATTTATGTATTTTTAAAAGCATCATCCACTTGATAAGGGTAAATATCTGTAAGTCGTTTCCTCAAAGATTTTATATAAACTTAAGGGTGTTTTTATGAAACTAATCTTTGTTGAAATAATGATGAATTTTCATACCAAAATTCTTTTTTTTTTATTAAAAAAAACCATTCGGTTTTAATTAATTTTTGAAATTAATTTTATTCATGACATTTATCTATATTCAAGAAATTAAAATTTGAAGTAACCATTTCTTAGGAAGTGGTTTTTATTGATGCAATTTAAGAAATGTCTTTTCTTACGGAACTTCCTTGTTTTTTAATTAAAATTTTATATACGAGGTGTCTTAAAAAATATGGATTCTTTTAAATAATTCAGTACATCTAAGTGCAGGTTTTTACCATAAATATTTTATCATTTGTCATATTCCACTATAACTATTAATCATCAAGCTCTAACTGTGAACTGAGTGAATTTGCACAAGCTATTTGTCAGATTAGTGATTATAAATGGAAAACACATTTTTCTCCTTTTTCTATTGTTTGATATGAAAATGCAGTAAACGTAGGTTTCAATTTTCAACATTCAAGTTGTTAGTTGAGATGACAAAATGCAGGTTACCTTTTGCTCATAACATATGTCAACTTCCTCTGTATATTATTTAACACGTTGATTGCCACAGTACTTTTCAGGATTCTGGTCTAAAAAGTGCATTTAATTTTATTATTTTATGTATAAATAAAAACTCTATTTATAGTACATTAAAATCATAAAAAAAAATTTAGGAAATGTTTTTTTAGAAAAATAGGACCTGCGAAATATCGCTAAGAAACTTTGATGATTATATTTTCTGTATTTCTTAAGAGCGCCGTCTGACTGCTACAAAATTTTCGTTGTATTCAATGGAAAATCTAATTGATATATTGAAATGCGGTTTTCACTATTCAATTTTTTATTAAATTCTGGGTGAGGAGTAGTAGTTTTTAATGATTTATTGTTTATATTTTTATTAATAAAAAAATTAAAATTAAAATTAAGGAACAAA
>JAODFZ020025956.1:0-10543 GCA_027574845.2 Deinopsis erosa
TTAGTTTTAGGTTAATTGTCAAAAGTGACATAATGATTCAAAATCAGCTCTGCTGTGAAAAAGTTTACAGACATACATATATCCTTAGCCAATTATTATAATAGATGTGTTTTACCTTTTTCTTCACTTCGTCAACTAACTTCTTTAAATCGTCCATACCGTACAACGGTAAAATCATATTTTGTCGTATCCATGAACGGCGTCCATTATCGCCAAAAAATCGAACATGATACATGTACATTTTATGTTTACCATTTACAGCTAAACAAACAAATACGTAGTCATTAACAGATACTGATTGTGAGTTAATTATAGCATTAGACATAATTGGATAGAAAAGTCTGTAAGAATTGCTTTAAATCCCAAACAATTTAATTGCAAAAAGGTGTCATTTCAACAAATTAACTAAAAATTATTTCGATAAAAGTATTAGCATTTTTTAATCGTAATCTACTACGCATTGTATCAATAACTCCCACAATTACAACACTGTTATATATTCATTAAATTAATGGATAAAGGAAACCGCAACTACGATGGGAAACGTTCATAATAAAAAATAGTTATCAATGTATTAAAACAAACGTGAATGAATAACCAATTAGATTACCGTTTGTCAACCTTTCATTAAATATAATAAATTGTTAATATTATTCATTAGCCAACCTGATCATTCATTGAATTTTAATTCAATTAATATAAAAATATTTTCTATTTCTTTTAGGACACCCTGTATATATTGCAAATAAACGCATTGTTCAGCTTTCCAGGATTTTTATATAAATTACTTATTAATAAATTTTATAGTTTGATTGTTTTAAAACAAACATTTGAATACTATAAGTAAACAGACATTTTCTATACGTTAAATCAGTGGTTCTGAAAGTGGTGTAGCATGCAAGATAGGAGTTTTTATAAGTTAGACAGAGACGTAAAACACAGTTTGAGAATCACTACGTTAAACGATAAGTTATCTCTATATTCATATGAAAAAAAAAACTATGTAGGTTAAATATTTAAGCAAATTAAAATGAAATTTGGTTAATTCATTGATTTGATTACCATAATTAAGAAATAACATTTAAATGGGAATTTGAACTTACAAATTTGCCTTAGATGAGAATTTATAACCTCTTCTTCCATTATCATGCATGGCCAGAAAGGGTACGCTCCCAATTTCCCATAAATAATATCTCCACATTGATAAAAATGCATACCTACAACAAATGAACGAAATGAATGTCACGGTGTTTCGATAACCTTAAACCGCACACATCTAATTCAACCTTCACAAATATTTACTAAAATATAATACCACATTGAATGAATCATACATAACCTTGATTCACGCGAATAGAAAAATGTTTGTTTTCAAACACCACGTACCTTCAGACATTTCACTAATATTCGCCGCATCGAATTGTTCTGTATCATCATCTAATGGTTCCGTTTTGATTTCTACGTCATACACCGGCGGCGTGTCCATAACCTCCTCTTCCTTTATTTCTTTCTGCTCGTCGTACACTTCACTTGATTCAGCCTTGACAATCTCCTTCTCCTTCCCATCCTCCTTGACAACATTATTATCACTCAACTTTATCCTCTTTGCTGGCTTTTGAATATCATCTTCAATCTTTGTTTCCTTGTCAACGTCATCATCATCATTACCTAATGCCTGTTTAATTAATGCCAAATCATCGCTGATATCACCCAAATCCTCATTTAAGCGACGCTTTTTCTTCATCGGAATTTTCACTTTAAATTTCTCTTGTATTAGACTCGTTTTCGCTTCTTTTTTATTCGATATTGGCTGATTCACGTCTTGTCGTATCGATGCGCGTGTTACACGTCTCAATGGAGTGGTTGCTTCAACATTACTCGGATTATTTTCGGTTTTAGGAGATTTTATTGTTTCCTTATTTGAATTTGCCGCCTTTTTTGGTTTCTTGGCCTTTGCTGTAGAAGGCTGCTTCTTTTGTTTTGGCGATTTCTTTAAATCATCCGTTTTTGCATCGCTTTCATCAAACGACTCATCTGACATGCCATACATTTTATGCAGCATTGACATATTACGGGTTATTCTTATTTTCGGCTCCTGCAAACTATTTTCATAGTCCGAATTAAGCATTTCGGATGAATTCAGAGAATCTTTATGATCTGGCACATTTTCCAGCAAACTCTCATCGTTTTCCATAACTTTCTGCTTACTTTTCTCATTTCCCGCTTTCAATTGTTTCTCCAAACTTCGTAAACTGCGTCGATTAACATTAACATTCTCTTTAACAGTCTCAACAGGTTTCTCTTCCTTATCTAAATTTTCCGATGCCTTTAACGCGGCACGTTTCCTCCAATGAATATATTTCTCATTTTTCACTTCACTTTTAGGCGACTCCTGAATTTTTTTCTCAGCAATTACCATTTTATTGTCTTCCTCTTCCACGATTTCCTTTTCCAACTCTTCCTCAATCAGAGCATTGACATCATCTTCAGAGCGTATGGAGTCTTTGGAAGTATCCAAGTCTGAATTTTGGTTGGATGGTGAACATGAATCGTCATCAAATGATACATCGTCCGAACTAATATAATCCGTCGATTTTCTTTCATCTTTTTCATCATCTTTCACCACCTGCATGTGCTCTTCAAGATTGAAGTCGCTAATGGCGCTCATCTTGGAAGCGATGCTACTTATTGATGAATTACTTTCATCATCTGATACATCAATCTTAATATCATCACGTGTTTCAGGTGCAGCAGGTACAGTATCCTCTAAACTTTCCTCCTTTTTATCAATTTCGGTCATAATCGGCGAAGGAAAGCTTTCCGCCGATTTTGATAAAACAATATCTTGCAAAATAGTAAAATTTTCACCTTTTTTAACTTCCTCGGGCGCATTTGTTGACGAAACTACATTCTTCTTCCCATTTCCTTTAATATTAATTATTTTAACTGGACCTGTGTATAAAAAACAAATGTATTCATCAAATTTATGTTATTTTATGGAAAGAAATCAACCTTTCGATGCTCCTGTAGTAATAGTTTCCGGTAATCTAGTAAGCGAAACAATTGGCTCATCAGGTAAAGCGAAACTTTCAACTACATTAGGTGGGTGCTTTTTAATATTAGTGTAAGTGCGAATTGATCTCTGGGTGAACAAATCGTCATCGTCGTCAATTATAATTTCAGTTTGCGTTGTAGGCGTTGTGGATGGTTCAATTCTTTGCGGTTTACTTTTGAAAAATTTACGATTTTTTGTCGTATTAGTCTTTAATGGTAAACGAGTCACTGCTCTCGTTCCTGTAGCGTTAGATTCACTAGAAATTGCTTCCTCATGTTTATCCATACCTGCAAAAGTGAATTAATAATTATTAGTATTCAACATTGCACTTAAAAAAATCATATTTTCTTTTCTATTGCTTTATAAATTCATTTGTTTTATGTAAATATATCGGCTGAATGAAAGGGAAGCTGTTAACCTCTAGAAAGCAAACATTGTTATTATGATAGATAGAATTCACTTACTTCGTATTTAATGTTATTTAAGTATTAGTATAATAAAATAAAATTTTAATACAATAATCACCAACGATAATAATCATTTATAACAAATAAAAACATTAAAAATTGATTGTTGAATTCCAAACGCTATATTGACAATGCAATCTTGTGTGAAGTTAGCTGCATAGTAATGGCGCCAAACAGAACCTTCATATAAGCCACAATTACACCAAACAAATATTATTAAAATTTTAATTGAATAAACTTAAATTATATGACGTTTATAAATGTATTAACATAAATATAATCATATTTTATAAATATAAATATTATAAATTACATATTTTGTGTACATTGAGTTAATAAAGTAATAATTTAATAAAGTAAACTATTTTCCATGAGTTGCCCGGTTTGCTAACAGATGTCCCTAGTATATAAAAAAAATGTCAGACGTCAAAGTTATCAATAAATAATTAAATTATTAACGAAATGAAGCCTGATTATCAACTATTATCATTTCATATAATAGGTAATTAATTAAGTGATCATAATACATATAATTTATAATAATATAATTTCAGAAAAGCTAAATAACAATAATAAATTGATTACATGGTCATATCCTTGCATATCAGACAATGTTAGAGGAATTTTAATCGAAAAAGCGTTAAATGAGAATGATACAAACGAATATATATATTATAGAACAAAAAATAATGAATGGGTGCACATATGGGAACGCTATACAGAAAGAAAAGTTTATGCACTTGCTTTAGTATCGAAAACCTACCAGAGCAATAAATATTATCAATTTGGTATTTCATTATGCGGAAAATATGAGAAAAATTATAATCCTGTGCATTTAGTTGAATTATACATGACTGCTTTCACCACCGGCACCTATTTGCAACAAGAAAATGGAACGCAGATTAAAATTCATTTAAATAATAACAATTCTAGAGTTTATATCAAGGGTAAACACATAAAAGTTTATTATTTTTGTATTTGTGTTCATTTTGAGGTTATGCAACCAAATATACATTTGCATTAAAAAGAGGAAGACATATAATGATATATGTAGTGCAAAAAGAGATGCAAAACAATTTTTCTAATACATTCATTGTCAGAGTATTTCAATCATTAAAGAACTTTGTTCTCGACTTTTAATGCATTTTTCTGTTTATTTTGGGCATGACTTCAAAATGAGAAATAATTGAATGTTTGCATCATTTGCATGTTTGTTTTAGATTT
This sequence comes from Deinopsis erosa, assembly GCA_027574845.2. NCBI lineage: Eukaryota > Metazoa > Arthropoda > Insecta > Coleoptera > Staphylinidae > Deinopsis > Deinopsis erosa. The sequence goes on from JAODFZ020025956.1 coordinate 4,747, forward strand.
GATTAATTTGTTTAAATTAGAGATTATTTTAATTTACAATGCTTTATTGCTGAAAAAGCGTGTTTTAGTTTATCATTCTAATCTTAGTTTGTTATTTAAGGTGTGTTTTCTAGATATTTGTCAATTATTAGTTGATAATTCATTTATTTTTTAGTATCTTCAATCAATAACGCTACTAATCGATGCAAAATATCGAGATCCTAATGAATACTTCTATCCAATCATCAAAAATGTTAATGTTGAATTGAAGGTTTCGATTTTATCAACAATTTTGGTTTGAATTTAATTATCAAAATGATTTTAGGGTAAAACCTTTTTCGTTGCTGGTATAAGAGATAAAGTAATTAATATTAAGCAAACTAATTACGATTTATTCATTAATTTGCAATCGCAAGACATCAAAATTGCATCGCATGCAAAGGGTCAGTAAACTTTTAACATTTATAGAAAACTGTATTACCGATATTATTTAAATTTGTTTTCAGAAATATTTGGTATGACCAAATTGCATAAAGAAGTCGCTAAATTGATGGTGCAATGTGTGGAGGATGAAAATTGCGATGATTTAACGTTAATACGCAAATTGAATGAGAAAACTGATGATATTTTGATTAATTTAAAATCGTTAGCTACGCGTAAAGATCAAAATGGGGATAACAAGGTGATGTTAACATTAGAGGAATTACGTGAGCGTAAATTGAATCCAATTATGGAAAACTTTTTATTCAATTTAGCTGTAGCTGAAAGTATGATGATATTATAATATATTTTTATATAATTATTGCAATTACATTCCATATTCATCATATAATATAGAAAATAACTATTTTTTTATCATATCAAATGCAAACTCTATGAATTACCAAAATTGAAATCAAATTTCCCGGCATTTTATAGTGTAAATCAGACTTTCTATATCCATAGAGTTAGCAAACTTGCCTAGATAGTCATAAATTAATCACAATTTTCGCTTTCGATTCAATGGACATAAAATGAAACTTATAAACTAATTAACAATAAATAACAAGCTGAATTATACAAGTTACCAATATTTTTAAACCCAATACAATTTCGGATCATCACGCCGATATTGTAGTTTCAAAACGTGTCGATAGATTTTAAGCGCCGGCCCCAATTTCAATGCCAATCCTTTCAACACGTCCATACGCTTCATTAATAATAGGGAATGTCCATCAATCTCCTGATCCTTGAACACGATTGCCTCATCTGGAAAGTAACGTGCGAAATATTGATAAACATCATCCGACGTCCAATTCGTTGCGTCCGGAATCGTTGGATCAATATTCTCCTCAACGTATTCGTACTCCTCTTTAATGAAACTGTGCGAATCGGAGTAAATGGGACTTTTATCGCGTCCATTTAGAAGCAGCGGTTGTGGGCTGAGCGTAGGAGGCGTTGGACTGGGTGGCAAAGAAACATCATTCATGGGACTCGTTGCACGTGATAGCACGGGACTTAAATGCGTTGTTTCATTATCGTGCTCCTCCTGAGTACTCGTCGTCATATCTATAGTATTATTTGTACAGTCAATTTGTAGGTTACTTTCATTCGAAAGTATTTCATCTGGTATTTGACAATTGGCACAAGTCCATTTCGCATCCTTTTTCGGTCTCTCTAGCAATTTGGGTTGGTAGCATTGTAAGTGATACGCATGGACGCATTGACTACATACAATCAGTTGGCCCTGAAATAAATAATCAATTAAAATGTCATAGGAAAGAATTGATTTTATGAATTTACCGCTTCGGCCGTTTCGTAGCATATGTCGCAGGTTTTACATTGTGGACATTGCCACGTATTATCAGGATTCAGTTTCAGCATCAAATCACCATTCAAGCAACTTAAATGCGCTAGAAATAGAAATTTATGATTTTATTTTACTCTCTGTTAATATAGGCAACCCAATTTACCTTTATTGCAACATTCCTTGCACGAAATCATTTTATCCTTTTTCGTTGGTGAATCACAAACTGAACAATTTCCGCCCGGTTCCTTTTGCTGTCCATTTTGCGATGTTCTCGATTCAGGACGTGAATCGCCATCGCTTTGTCTTGATAATGTAATAGAAGCGTTGCTGCTTGTGCTAGTTTGTTTATTTTCATTATTTGGATTATTTTTACCTAATGAGCCAAGCGGTCGACCTCTTTTCTTCGGCAAATTATTATCGGAAGGATCAAACACCTTCTTAGCACGCTAAAAATAAACATAATCGAGTGAAATGTTGTGATTGTCAAAAAGTGAGGTTAGAATTTATCGATTGTGTATGGGAAAAATGTGTGAATGCTCACCTTTCTACGTCCACCCACACGTAAATTCTCATTGCGACGTTCCTCGTTCCGCAAACTGTCCATAAATCGGTCCTTCGTTTTGAATTGTTTTGTTGGTGTTGTTGTTGTTGATGAATTTGTTGTGATTTGCGTCGTTGAGGTCGCTGCGATCGTTGTTGCAGTTTTCTTTTTGAATTTCTCGCTGGCGTTTTCACCACCGCCTCCACCGCCTCCCACACCGTTTCCACCACCACCACCACCGCGCACAACAGGAGGCTCATCAGGACCAACTAAATAATTTCCATTCTCCATACGAATCAAACTACCATTCTCAACTTCCTTATCTAATAAGATACTAACATATTTGCGTGTGTATCGAGCACTATCCTTCGCCAATATAGCCTTCATCAGCTCATTATGCGGCACACCATGATCCAAGTAATCCGGTTCAAGGATAATCAATTCGGCGAATGCGTTCGTCAGCAGCGCGGTGAATTTGCGACGCGGTTTTGCTGCCGCTGCCGCAGCACCGCCAGCCACGCGAATCAATTCGCCTTGATTGTCGCGCTTCAAGTGCGAGAATTTCTTCGCCGCATTACGATAGCTGATGTTGCCTTTATAGGCGACGCGTAGCACAATGCCATTTTCGACGCACTTTTCCAGCGCCTGCTTCGCATCGTTGCAATTGATCGCATGGCGACGAAACAATGAATTGAAAATGCGTTCGGCGTCAGGACGCGCTTTACGATGACGTAATTGATCTATTGCATCTAGTATTAAATCCTCATACTTTATTTTATCCTCACCCATCGCTAATCTACAACAAAATAGAGAAATTCATTCGCAAAAATAAATCAAGTATGCGTGTAACAAATATTAAATAAAAAAATGCCATAATTTTAGTGACTTTTCTAGTCTGCCCAACTTAACAATAATAAAATTTATTTTAATTAATTATTAATAATTATTCTTTAGTAGTATAGATTAATAAACACAATCTAAGAAGAATCAAATTGCGATTTATTTTTAGTTCTTCATCATAATAAAACATATTATCAAAGCAAATTGATTTATAGATAATCTGACGCGCTAAAACAAAATGGCAAACTATTTAATAAACAAATGATGTATAGGAAAAAAAATTGAAACGATCATCAATACAACAAAATGCAAGGAAAAATGCAAATGAGAGGAGGAGGAAAAAAAAAAACAAGTTGCTGTATATGTGTGTGTGTGTGTGTACATATGAGTAGAAAACAAATGAATCACTATAAAGCGCGTTATCAACAGCGCAATTTTAGTCAGATTACAATATTACAGAATGTTGTGAGTGCGAGTGCGACGACGACGACGACAGTCATTTGTTTTTGGATGGATGGAAAAGGGAAAAGGCAGGCAGCCAGGAGGAGGAGGACGCGCACACACACACACACACACACAGACACACACACACGCTGTTGCGACGCACAAATTATTAAATATACGTGTGTGCGTGTGCGTTGGATGGGAATGCATTTGTTTTCCTGGTGTGGTGTATGTGTGTGAAAACAAAAGAAGGACACGCGCGCGCGCGCTTCTTTTCAATGATGGTGATGATATTTTTAAGAGATTGCTGTGGCTGCGAATAATACAACAACAACAAAATATAGAAAGCCCGGCAGAGTGGTGAGGCTAGGCGCAAGGCATGTGCTGCACACAAACACACACACACACTCATACACACACAACTGCGAAAATTATATACCTGTTTGCATTCCCCTCGCGCTCGCTCGCTCGTTCCTATTACACACACACACACACACACACACTATTAAAAACTTACCAGACTCGCGTTTGTTTCGCTTAACTTTCGATTGTCCGTTGCTAGTTAGCACTTTCGGATGTTTTGCTATGCGACGCGTTTACTCACACACATACACACTCAACACATACATACACATACACAGAAACGCACTTCTATCGCTCCTCTCTGTCTGTATGCAGCAGCACACGGGGCTTTTATTGCGGATGTCCACCAACCACGACGACGACGACGACGACTACTAGAGCAATGTGTTGCGTTGCGTTGTGTTGCGACAAGGCAAGCAGCAAGGGTGGCTGGAAAACGTTACGGCGCACGCGTATTATTCTGTGAAATATTCGCTCTTTTCACTTACTGCTTTGCTTCTTTATGCCCACATCGAATCCAATTCCATCAATTCCAACTTTTTCTTCACCTGAATGCGTTCATTCATTCTAAGCTAACACATCTGTGCGAGTTCGTTTAATTTAATTTGTTTGCTGGTTTGATGGGCGACGCAACAACAACGAGAAGCGCGATTTTTTAGATAAATTGCGTTTTATTTGCATTTATCACGTGTTTAGGATGTTTCCCCATATTCCGCTATATATATTTTGCTGTGTTTTCCATTAAAATCACTTATTTTGTTCAAAAAGACGATAATTTTGATAGATTTTCTAAAATTTTCGTGTGCGTTGATTGCTTATAACCTCAAAAAAGTGTTTGCGTTCAACGCGCGTCCGTCCGCAAACTACCTTCCCTGAATTGCTCACAGATGGCGCGCATGTTATTAAACGCGCGCACATGTGTGTGATGCGCGCTCTTTAAATTCAATTTTTACTTTCATTTACGAAGTAAAAGAAAGTATAGCAATCGCGAAAATTTTCGATATCGAGATTTTTACGGAAATATACGTTTTCGACCTCCCAGATTCAGAAAAAGTTGATTTCGAATTGGTGTCTGTCTGTCTGCATACTCTCTACAGCCCAGACGACTTAACTTATCTGCCTGAAAATTCATATTTAAGCTTTTCACATAAATTGTAAGATCCCAGTGATATTTGGCTAAAATCCAAAAATAGGAAATGGTAGTTTATTGGTTAGGTTTTTCCGTTTTTTACTTATATTTCAAAAACTATCAGGTTTACGACATAAAATTTAGAATACAAAAAAAGTATTTAGAATTAAATTTGCAACAAGTTTCCTTTTTATCACTTTTTCAAAATTTAAAATTTTAAGAATTTATTGTTTTTTCTTCGTTACTAAGCAACATTCTCAGTAAAATTAATCCCATTATAGTGGCAGAGTCAGCTGACAGTTAAAAGTGACAGATATGTCTCAAATTCGCAAATGATAGTCGTGTGATGCCCACACCTCAATTTTTATATACATATAGCGGTTAGGTTAACCGGCGTTGCCCGGGTTTTTTTTATTCTTGGAGGTTGGATCCTTAATTGTTCCCTATCTCCAGTTACATAATGATTTCGTAATTAATTTTTATATATATATAAACTCGATTGGAATTATAACCAATTAAAACGGCACAAACAACCCGACACACACCCGGGACTTAAACCTGGAACCTCTAGCACCACAGCAGTATGCTCTACTACTCTACCACTAATTGTAAGTTGCCCGGGTTGAATACATAGTTTCATTATAATGTCAAATTGACATTTGTAAGTAAATCAATCTGTCAAAATGACAGTTATATTTAGTTTTATATATTG
>JAODFZ020026000.1:0-19475 GCA_027574845.2 Deinopsis erosa
GAAAAGAAAAACTTGCACTTAAAAATCGTTATAAAGTTAATATTTTAATAACTATTTCTTTAATATATTTATTAAATTATTAGGTTGATGCATAAATAATGCAGATTTTTTTAAAATGATTTCTAAAGAAGAACAATAGATAATAAAAATGCGTCATGAAAATTCAACTAATATTCGCCATATTATGCTGTACCCCTTTGAGAAAAATAGGCAGGCGGCGCAGTGAAAAACCAATCTGAATAATCTCAAAATTTTCCAACAAATTTTATTCAACAAAAATGATAAAAATATTAACAAATACGAGAGTACGCTTGGGAATAATTATCAAACCATCTATTTGTTAATATTTTTATAGTTTTAGTTGAATAAAATTTGTTGAAAAAAATTGAGATTATTGAGACACTTTTTACTCCGCCGCCTGCCTACTTTTCTCAAGGGGTACCGCATAATATGACGAATATGAGTTGAATTTTCATGACGCATTTTTATTATCTATTATTCTTCTTTAAAAATCATTTAAAAAAAAGTACACAAAACATCAATTTTCTCAACGAAACAAAGGCTCGAAAAAAAGCCGCATAACTTATGCATCAACCTAATAGATAATTATTGCTAAAATATTAATAAATAAATATAATAATTGCGTTCAATAAATGTTTTAGTTTACACGAGTTATTTTATAATTTTGGGACAAACTGAAACGCACAAATGAAACAATTAATATGGGACATAGGGAGCATAATTTTCTTATTATTAATTTATCCTTTGACTGTAGTGGCAAAAGACAACAACGCCAAGTAAAGGATATTTAGCCTACAGGATATTAATGTCCCTATTTCTCATAACTGCATGGATTCTATCAATAGTAGATGAACCGCATTGGGACGAATCGTATATATTTAGGGTGAAATGGCTTATTTATCTAACTAATTGGGGATTCACATTTTGTATGGTACAATCAATTATGTGTACACTAATGCTCGTACAGAAAATGTTAAAAGGTATTAAACAAATTAATCTAAAGAAATAATAACTAAACAATGATTCATTAATTAGGTAGCGAAAGTGAAAATAATAATCAGAATGATTCAAAAGTCTACAAATATTATTGGGCGTTTAATATTATTGCTACTGATAGTTCCTTTGCCATAACAATTCTATATTGGGTGTTCGTTTATGAACGTTTGTATATTTTTCTCACGCGTACTCATTATACTCATCCGAGTTTATTGTTTTAGCTGAAACAGCGACTGTGGATTATTTAAATCTACTTTTACACGGCTGTAATGCCCTCTGCATGTTTATTGAGTTCTGGGTAGTCGCACATCCTGTGAAGATTTTTCACTCTTATCTTTCAGTTTTATTTGGGTTTGTTTATACAATCTTTAGTATTATTTATCAATCTGCTGGAGGAATGTCAAGGTGATTAATATATATCTAATCTAATATTAACTTCTTAACTTATTCATTTTATTTCGATCAATAATATGTCGTCATTGCATGTATGTATTATAGAGATGGTTCGCCTTATATTTACAAAGTTATTAATTGGGAGAAACCTTTGCCTACTATGGGAGTTTGCATTGGTGCAATGATTCTTTTGATTATGATCCATTGCATTACTTATGGGTGCTATCGTCTCCGAGTTTGGCTTTCAATGAAATTTGTTGGTGTACATTATAATACTAATAAAGAAACTAAAACACAATTACCAATACAAGAAATATTCCGTGGTTTTGACAATGAAGGATTGACGTCAGAAATAAAATAATTAGTATGCTATATTTAGCACTTTCTCTGGTTCCTTATATGAATTATTATATTCTGAATAATTGTTGTTTGTAAAATATTAAATAAAAGTTACCATTTTACTTAAAAGCGTTAAAAATTTAAAGTTGTTTTAAAATTCTATTAAGTGATGGGTAAATGGAAAACGATATTATTGTTTTTAATGATAATGGTGATGATGATGATGATGATGATGATGATTATTATGGTCGGGCCACCACAGTAGCTTACTCATGTCAGAGGCCAATGTTGAGAGTCGATAATTGACAGACAGGAGCCAGCAGCCGGATAGTGGGAACTAAAACCTGTGATATCAAAAGTCGCGGGTCGTATCAAGCATCATCAAGCAGCAGTAGCAGCAAGTAGAAGCAGTGGCAGTTTGAAAAACAACAGCAGCTGTAGATATAACAGTTGGTTGTTGAAAGGAAGGAAGGTAGAATGTATAAAGTGTATAAAGAGAAGCCATAGCTAAAGACAAACGACGAAAGAAGTTGTGGCTTGGTTGGTTGGTAACGGGTGAGTCAAGTGCGACAAGAAAGTGTGCAAACACCAAAGACAACATATGTACCCAAGGACTCGTTCATAATCCTTTAAGTGTAAGTTCGATTCGAATGCCTAGTTGTGCCATGACATGTCTTGGTGGCGTGCCGTGGGTGAACTAGATTACTGAATTAAGTGTACTTTCTAACGGTATGTTTACAATCCTATTTAGATAAAGACATAATAATGAAATTGAAAGAACAAAACTGGCGTCCTCCTGCACCGGTGTAAGAAGGTAATCGATCTCGCTCTATCCTAAAGAAACGAAACTGCGACCTCTTAGTTCAGCTACCAATCCGGTACCCGTGAGAGTGTAGAAGAACAGGAACAAGCACGTTCGCCATCCTTGTCCGTGTTATTAGTATATCTGTGTGTGAATTGAGGTCCAAAAGAGCTGCGAGTACCAACACCGCTAACAGTGAGCAGTGAGCACCGACCACCGGCACCGAGCGAGCAAACAACACGCAGCAACAACCTGACAGCCATATGAGTGCGCGCGTGTTTGTATGTGTGCGTGCGTGTATGTATGTGTGTATGTGTGTGCAAGTGGGAACAAGAAGAAGAAGAAGAAGTGATCGCTGCAAAACTTTACATAAGTAGTAAAGAGATAGAAAGAAGCAAGTCGCGAGTTGGGGAGGTGCCAACTAACCAACCAACTCGTGGTGGTGTGTTGCTGCTGCTGCTGTTGCTGCTGCTGCTTGCTGGGTAGCAAGCCACCGTCATCATAGCATAGCAACAGCATGCATCGAGCGCGTAAGTGAAGTGCAGAAATCCATTGATGCGGAGTACATGTGCGGGCCGCGACCGCGATCTTGTTCCGCGGCCCATCCTTGAACCTGCCGTCTCCGTTAGTGTCACCGCCGCTGGTGGCCAAAATCCCACCTCCGACATGATGGTATATCCCGATCCGCAATGGTCTTGTGCTTCCACAACACCAATGGTACAACTTTATGACGAAGGGTACCGAGGTATGTTATTGTTTGATTATTTATAACATAAAGTTTACAAATGTTCTTGACCATTTAAAAATATTTTACATACAATAAACAATCAACAATCAATAATCAACAACCAACAATCAAACAATCAATACAGTTCGTCCGATCATTACTATTTATATACCTACGCTTGCATAAATCCATCAGAAATATATGTATGTATTTATGTATGTAGTATATGTACGTACATATGTATATGCACATATGTGATGTAAATGTATTTATGAGTAAATGTCTAATGTCTAGTCGCAACCATTCCATTATATATTAAGTAAGCATCCACATACCTACATATTTAACGCACTCGCACTCATACTCGCACTCACAGTCACACATATGTGAGTGAATGATTCTCTAGATGTATATAAATGCATCTCAATATATTATATACATCTACGTACTAACGTACATGTATATAATATGTTCATAATTTGTTTCGTATTGTTCCATGTACATATGTAATAACATTGGTGGTCAATTCTCTTTCAATTCTCACGATTCCTGCTTTCAATGCTTGTACATTTGTATTTGTTATTGTGTTAAATCAATTGTTCTATTCCTGTTTTGTGCTGACAAAATTGACTGACGGCATGTCATCGTCATTATAATAATAAATGCGAATAAACTTCATTGCTTTCTCACTCACTAACTCACTCACTCACTCACTCACTTACACCCTCTTCTTAACCCTCTTCTTTCCAACTTCAACCAACCAACCAACTCTTTCTCTTTTTCATTCTTTAAAATGACTAACAAGTTCTGATCTTTAGTATGACTAATTGAAAGAAAGGCTAATGGTTTATAATAATACTATCATGATAATGAAAATGGTCTAATTCCTCATCCATATTCCATATTCCATATCCATATAGACATAAGACAGCATAGCATAGCATTTCTCTTCTCATGTTCGCGATATGTAACTGTGGGCGAGTAATGTAAACTGTGAGCAGGGCGCAGACCGCTGCGGCATCTCACATGACATAGCCAGACAGCAAAAAGTTGTGTATGCAGCATAAATTTAGTTTGAACTGTAACTTGGACCATTAAAAGTTTAAAAACTGGCTTCGAGCAGACGCAAAGGTTGCCGCTGAATCCACTGCTACTTTAATCAGCACACAATGCTTTGTTTCGGCGGTCGATCGTTCAAACATGTCCACGGTGACGGTAGTCGCGACCCAACATTGCCGTTAGCGATCACCTGTGCTATTTGCATCTTCTTAACTCAACAACAATTCGCATCATCAAACATTCAAAATCAACCATACATTTTACTAACCAACAATAATCCGATATTATCATGCAATCAACTCAACCATCTCCTCTAACATTCTCATTATCACTTCCATCATCATCATCATACCAACCTCCAACGACTTATACATTTCCTTTACTTGCAGTGAACGTCGTTGAAGCGCTTCAAGAATTTTGGCAAATGAAACAAGCCCGAGGCGCTGATCTCCGTAACGGTGCACTCGTCATCTACGAGTCCGTACCCTCAAACTCGCAACCCTACGTTTGTTACGTCACCCTACCTGGTGGTTCTTGTTTCGGCAGCTTCCAGGTAATGCATTCACACACACTACACACACACGTACACAAAAACACACACATATACCATATACAAGACAAATATATAATGCAAACATTTCTTAACCTGCTATTACCTCATTTTAAACAACACCTGCTGTTAGATATGCAATATGTTTATATATTAGAGATGGGATCAATTATCTAAAAGCATTTCTATTGATAAATCACTAATTAACTTATCAGTTTTCTAAGAATTCTCTAATTTTCAAAATCTCTATTATTTAACGTAGTTTACTACTCACGCCACATTATCGTTATGAATGAAATATATAATTTATCTCATCTCTAAACATAGCATATCACAATGCGATTGTTTTTCAAATTGAAACATTTCAGAATTGCCCAACAAAAGCAGAAGCGCGCCGTAGCGCTGCAAAAATAGCATTAATGAATTCAGTTTTTAATGAACATCCATCGCGACGAATATCTGATGATTTTATTGAGAAGGCTGTATCAGAAGCGCGATCATCGTTTAAAGGTGGCGATCAGGAGGAGGCCGATAATCCAAATACCGGAATCGGCGCGTTTCGCTTCATGCTCGAATCGAACAAGGGACGTACGATGCTAGAATTTCAGGAATTAATGACCGTCTTCCAGCTACTGCATTGGAATGGCAGTTTAAAAGCGATGAGAGAACGACAGTGTAGTCGGCAGGAAGTTGTCGCGCATTATTCGAACCGCGCTCTAGATGATGACATGCGATCGCAAATGGCGCTTGATTGGATTGCAAGAGAACAAGAGTGCGCTGGCTCCTTGCGAAGGGAATTAAATCAGGCTGAACGCGAATTGGAAGCTGCACGTCTTGCAGGTCGGGAATTGCGGTTTCCCAAAGAGAAAAAGGACATTTTAGTATTGGCGCACAGCCAAGTGAACGTCAGTTGAACTAATTAACCTACACAATTAACAATCATTATTATTAATATTTTTATTGTTTATATAAATTATATATATATATACACGCATATATATATGTAATTATTTTGCCAAATGCATATCAGAACCAGTGATACAGCGCCAAATGAACAATGCCCGGTCAGTCCGACATGTCATTGTACTATATAGCATTTATAAAACCTTTTCATCATTTCGTTCAGTGAGACTGTTTTATGACTTTTATATTCTTCCTCAACTATTTTATTATTATTTTATTTTGTTTTATTGCAAATTTATAGTTAATGTTAAAAATTGTTTTCAGTATGTGTTATACATCGTCGTCTTAACGTGTTCAAAATTCATTTCATCCAACAAGTGCTAATTGCTTTCTATATATATATTGTGACAATTTTGTGATGATTATGAGTTTTGTTGTGCTCCACGAATTATAATTATTATTATGGTTTATTACATTGTATTGTTTCATGCATATGCCATTTCATTTTATTATTAATTATTCATTTTTTTTATTCATATAGATCTCTCGATATCTTTCATCAAGAACATATTAAAATGGTAACGTAGCTAATTTTTTTTTTTATAAATAATACTTATTTTCATTAATGCTATTGCCATTTGTAGTCATATATATTATTTTATTTATATTAGATATAATTTTTGAATAAAAAACGATTCGTTTTATAGTTTATTTAGTTTTTATGTAAATGAAGAACTTGAAATTAATTTAATCAAACATTCGCATTTATAATGGCTAATAAATTGCTAAATATATTTCAAATCCGAAAAAGGGACTACACTTCTTGCAAATCATACAAATTTATATAATAAATTCATTTTTATGTTCGTAAAGGTCAACAAACTAAAATATTCCAAGGTATTGTTAAGATTTCATGTAATGAAAACGAAAAAGAATCAAATATTTTACTTTAAACTCATGGACGTTGGCAGGGGGTCAAAGGGGGCAAACATTTCTTCATTAATTTTTATGAAATTTTCGCTAAAACAATCATTTAATTTCGCCCCAAAGTTGAAATCTATGCTACGTCTCTGTTTAAACTTAATATCTGTATGACATTCTTTACCTATTCCGTTGCATGAGTCATAACTCACATTTTATATTTGATATTTCTGTTTTATTGAAATTATGACTCTGCAAATTGAAAAACTTTATATTAATTCAATTACTATTTGTTAACGCCCTACAGCTTACCTAACGATTTAAATTGCCACAATTTAAACATTGACTGCAAGTCGAGTATTTATTAAATATTTATATAACTTAATGTTTATTAATATCTACTTAACATATAAGTGGCAATCACTTCATACTAGTTCAATTAACAGCAGCAATTTTCGTTTTTTTTTTGTTTTTTGTTACTTCCACTAACCGTATAAATTTTTATCTACATTTATGTCGTCATAATTATGTATTAATCAAAATTATTGCACATTTATAAACAACCTATTTGACATTCATTACTAATTATCGGTAATAAAATCTGACAACAAGTTGCAATGCATTAATTGTATGAGAAATGAGGCACAATTTTTGCATTTTTTTGTATCTATGTAAAATTATCTATGGCACATTTAGATACATTAAAAAAACTTACCGGTAACGAAGAAGTTTCTTAATCAAGCAACTAACACACTCACCTTTCTAAACTACATTGCTTTATATTGTATAAAATATGAGTCACTTTATTGAAATTCAACAAAGCAACTTGAGCTTATCTCTTTCAAGGTTGTGACTGACAAAATGCAAAAACAAATTTGGTTTATTTCACGAGCGCGAAGTTAGTGTTGTTCAAGTGTCGTGCATATAAGTGAGATTGCAAATAAATCAAGAATTATTTGGATTCATCGATGGAACAAATCATTATATTACGTAAGTGGACTCTCATTTACTTATAATTTCATTATATATTATTTGATACGTATAAAAATGCGAAAATATTCTGATAAAAATGTATTTTAAATAAGACAAAGATAAAGTGTGCCATGGCAATGCGTTAGAAAGAGATAGATATATGCAGCAAGGTAAAATGCGGCGGTTTATCTTAAATGCGGACCAAAAATGAAGTTTAACGAATTTTTAACATGATTTTTAACTTTAACATAATCATCAATTAAAAATACGAATGCAGTTTACATCTTAATTAAAATACCACACTATTTATCCACTGAAACGTATCATCAAGCGACATTTTGCACTTTCTTTTCGCCAAAAAAGAACTTGAAATGACAATCTCATTAGTATTAAAGCAACTGAACACTGCAAATTATTTAATTCAATTATATTTTGTCTATTATTGCGCAATGAATATTATTATGTAGGATTTACGTAAAAAGTTTTTTTTCTGTAATACAGATGCTTATTCCAGTTAAGATAAATTACTAGGATTAAAAGCTTTTGGGAATAAAATCCACAAATGAACATTAATAGATGTGTAAGAGATAAGGGAAAGAATAATTAGAATTGTTTCAAAGGTTTTTATTTATGTTAGGGAAATCTGACATTTTTTTAAATTTAAATTAAAGAAAATGTTTTGCAATTATGTGCAGGTTGAGGTTGCATTTATTTAATTAAATTCTAAGCATTCCTTGAACAAGCATGCAAAATATGGTAATTCCATTTATGAATTTTAATAAACTATAAATGAATTCATTATTTTATGTATGGGTTATTAAAGAGAAGAGATATTATGGGACTTACAGATTTTATTATTAAAATTTAATTAATTAATAAAAAATGAACACTTTGTATCTTATGATAAATATAAAATAAAAAGAATAAAGTTTCATGAGTAGTATAACATGAATAAAATTATGTACAAACATAGATAATCATATACATAATTAAAAAATATTTTAATACCTAAGTACAAGTCTTAAAGTAGTCGGATTTATATTTTATTTGAACATTGTACTCTTCCATTCGTGCCATTAAATTGACAATTTCATTTTCCAAATTATGCAAATTGTATTCAGGCATTGAATTCATTTTTTGTATGTCATCGCCGATTTTAGTAATTTTCGCTGTTAATTGCACGGCACGATTCACCAATGCATTCGCCTTTAATTTGGTCGCTTCAACACCATCCAATGTCGAATCAAGTTTCTGTTTCGTTTTATCATACCGGTCTTTTAAGTTCTGCAATTTTGAATTAGTCGCAATCGCTTCGTTTTGGATGTTTATGGATTGTTGTTCGAATGTTGATGCAGCTTGCTCGTTTCGGGTTACATTCAACTGTAAGGCTTCAATTTTCTTCGTCAAATCATTAATTTGCTTCGCTGTTTTATTTATTTGCATATTTGCATCATTTGTTTTTGTTTCAATCTGGAAAAAAATCATTAATCCTTGCACATGTATGTTTTTTAGCATGATTAATGCTTACCTCGTTCAGCAAATTCTTAACTTTGTCAACGTTTTCGCTCACGCCTTCAATTGCCACTTCAGCCTTCTGCTGTTCCAAAGTACTGTTAATTAAAGCCTGTTTCACACTGACTGTTGTATTATTAATCTCCTCCGCTTTCAATCTGAAAGTTGAATTATTTATGAGCTAAATATTTGACAGGCTGCTTTTTTTGTTACTTACTTTGCATTATCAGCATCATTTTTTAAATTTTTCACTCGTTCTAAATCATCTTTCGTTTCGGCAATTATGGGATCGATGTTTGTAAGTGAATCGACAGCTTTCTTTATTTCTTCAGCTAATTTCTTTATCTCCTGCGGATCCAATTCAATATTCTGTTCCAATACCTCATCAGAAAGTTTCTTTATATCGGCAGGACTGGTCGTCGCTTGCTCCAAAAACTCTTTTATCTGTTTCTGTATACGATTAACATTCGCTAAACTATTATTTGATTTCAAATAAATGTTTTCAGCCGTATCGTACGCATTCTGGGCCATTTGTTTCGATAATGTCGTATTCACTAAAGATACATTTCGTATAAAATCATTCGCTTTGCCTTCAATCTTCTTTAAGATTTCCTCTGTTTCGCTTGCTAATAGCAAGGCAGTTTCCGCTTGTTGTTTTGCTCCATTCTCGCATGTGACAGCCGCACCGCAAATATTGCATCCAGCACCACCGCAAATCGAATCACACGGATCTCCATATCTGTCGCAAACTAAATTGTTCAATTCAGGCATTATGCTTGTCAAATTGTCTATATTCTCTTTGATTTCATCTAATGTATTCTTATCATTAAGATGATTGTCATCAAAATCTTGTTGCGTAAATTGAATTAAATTTTCCGTTGCTTTGCATTGCCTTTCCGCATACTCGATTTTTCTTTGTGAGTATTCAGCTTTTTGTGCTGCACGATCTGCTTTTTCCTTCGCTTGTTCAATAAGGTTTAATGCACCTTGGACATTTGCCTCTTGTAACAATGTGCCATTTTGTTCTAATTCCTTTGTCCGGTTTTTCAATAAATTTAATTTACTTTCCAATTCTTGCAAATTTATATTATCTAATTTATTTTCTTGTGCAATAAAAGCTAAATTGTCGCTTAATTCCTTAAGTGGACCTTCATTCATCGCCTTTATCCTCTTACGTACTTGATCGGAGCTCGCATCGATTGCATTTAAATCAATCGTCTCGGTACGGTTGAGTAAATTCTCTATTTCATCCAATCGCTGTTGCATTTCATCAAATTCCTTGGTATAGGCACCTGTTGCGCCTACCTTCTTTATATTTTTCGCTCGTTCAATTTCAATTAATGTCAAATCTACAAATGCAATTTATTTTAACTTAGAGAAAATCTCATGTGGGATTGTATCCTTTCTTACTCTTATGTTCATTTAATATCCTATCCCAATTATCAAAGCATTCACCACATGGTGAGCAATTTGGAGCATTTCCAATATATCCCCTAGCGCATTTATCACATTTATATCCACCGATACCAGGATTACAGACACATGCCCCCGTTTTGCGATCGCATTGCATTGTAGCCGACCCATATATGTCACATGTACATTCTGAAAATCACATTCATTTCATTTCACATATTTTTTTTATGGATTTTCGATAACCTACCATTACATTCGTTAAGAATTGGATTACCCCAATAATTTGGCTTACATTCATTACATTGACGTCCACCATAATTTGGTTTACAACCACATTGTCCATCAAACTATATTTATAAAAAAAAAAAAAAATTATTTCAAATTAAAATACACTATTCTGTTTTTACACGGCTTTTTTACACGAATTTGATATAACTGACTCTGACTAACTCTAACTCTGAAATAACTTTCCTTTTATTTACAATTTTTTTAAATAGTTTTAATTAAGTATTTAACAACTTATGGCTTGTTTTTACACAGATTTTTCGGGAACGTATCTACCGCGTAAAAATATTGTAGAATAGAGTGTAATATATTACTTACGAAATTGCATTGTTGTTCAAGTGATCCTATCGGGTCGCAATCGCAAGATTCACAACCTGATCCACTTGCAATTTTCCAATGATTTTCGGCACATTCATCGCAAGTACTTCCAATAATATTCGGGAAACATGGACATTGTCCTGTATTATGATCACAATGACCTGCTGTGTTGTTTGTTCCCAAGGGATTGCAACCACATCCTATAATAATTTAAAAAAAATGCATATTAATAAGTCTTTGCAATTAATTGATATTAATACCAATACAAATGTCGGAATCGAAATTTCTGTAGTAACCTGGCTTGCAAATTTCGCAATGATCTCCTGTTGTATCGTATAAGCATTGCTTGCATTTTCCAGTTTTAGCATCACAATTGCCGGGTTTCAATAAGTCCACTTTATTGTTGCAATCGCAAGGCTGACAAGAGCCTCCGGGTTCTTCAGGATTTCCATAATAATTGTCAGCGCAAACATCGCATCTTGCTCCCGCGTATCCTTCCTGGCATTCGCAAACAACATCTTTTGTATAAATATCTAAAGAGCATCGTTCTGCATATGAATGGCTTGATCCAGGAATTCCCGGACATGGACAAGGTCTGCATGGAATATCAACGTTCAATCGCGGATCACCATAATATCCTTCTACACATGTGTCGCATATATGACCTTGTGTATTATCGCGACATGAGTGGCAAGCGCCAGTCCTTGAATCGCAGGTGTCTGCATGTCCATTACAATCGCATCGTTGACAGTTAGGAAAGTTCCAAAAACCAGTTCTACATTGATCGCATAATCGGCCGTATGTATTTGCACGGCATTCGCATTGTCCAGTCGTCGCATTACAGAAATTATCCAATGAACCAATATGGTTACAGTCACACGCTGCAAATGCATAAATTTATAACGAAACTGGTTTCAAATTGAGTGGAAAGTGTTACCTGTGCATCCTTCAGGTCCAAAACCATATGTTCCTGGCGCGCATCGATCACACCTTCGACCCACAACATTAGGTTTGCACACGCAAGAACCTCCATGCTCCGAACATAGTTTACTTACCGAACCGGTTACATCGCACAGACAAGCTATAAAAAATAATTGTTATGCTAAGTCACCAGTTCCATAAAATATATAATTGCTTACGTAAACCATTGAAGATATAAGCACCAATACTAGTATGATAATTTTTACAAACTTCCGAAACAGGACGTTGTAACTCGTAATCACCACATTGGTGCATTTCAAAGTCTCTTCTTCTCGCTTCCCCTGGAGCTGTTCCACGTAGCCACGGAATTGCCTCAATACGTGGAGTTAAAACAATCTACAAAAAGAATTCATAGAAATCCATTCGGAAAAAATGAATGAATTAATTACGGAATCAATTAACACTGAAGCTGATGGAGAATCTTTGTCATATTTCGATCGCTTGAAATCCACTCGAATTTTATAGTGTTTACCTTCTTCGAGGCAAGCTGGTGGGAATACTTTAACACTTCGACTATTTCCAGGCAATGCCACATATTTTATATCATCATCAATTGATGCATCCTTGCAATATCCTTGCGGATCAATTGGTTCCGGTCTTATTACAGTAACCATAACTTCCTCCCAATTTTCACCTTGCGTATCGTATCTTATATTTATATCATAATCCATCGATCGTCTGATGTTATTGATATCAAATTCAATATAAGAATTTTCATATGATTTCATAAAACCAATTCCAGTCCATGTATTTTCTGTTCCGTCACGATATGGCTCACGAATAACAACTTGGCAATTCTAGCAAAACATAAAATTCAATTAAATTAATTTTTTTATATAAAAATATAACATACAGGTGAAGATTTAGACATTTCCGCTTCGTATAAGAGGAAATCAAAGCTTGCTGTGAAATATTGTTGTTGTGGAATATTGCATTGTCGGCCAGTCATTCCGTCTCGACATTTACATTGGCCGGTGATAACGTCACAGAAGTTATCATACGAAGCGCCCGGGTCACACTCACACAGGTCGCATCCATCCTGTTTCTCGGACAAGCCCCAGTATTCATCCAAACATTGATCACAGTCTCTTCCAGTTACATATCGCTTGCAAGTGCATTCTCCTGTATACACATTGCATCCTTGATTATTGACGGTTCCGCTTGTATTGCAGGTGCATGAGTCACATCCCAGTGGATTTTCCGCAGTAAAATCCCAAAATCCATTTTTACATTGATCGCATCGTCGTCCTTCCACATTTTGTTTGCAATGGCAAGCTCCAGCTATCAAATTGTTATTAACATCGGTAGTTGAATCACAAATTCCGCTATCTAATGAACCGTGCGGGTCACAATCGCAGGCTGAGGAAAAAATCAATTATTTTGGGAATTAGTTGATAAGTTGATAAGATTACGTTTGCAAACTTCAGGATCTTGTATGTCTTTCGATGGATCCCTATAATAAAACGATTTACATTGTTCACAATTTGTTCCCATTGTGTTATGTTTACATCCGTCACAAACACCTCCACTGACGCGTCCAGACGCTTCATATACGGCCGGATCAAAGTGACAACTTGTCGCATGGTTATTGCAATTGCAACCTATAAATAACTTGATTTAGTTGAATTTTATTTGTAATTTAAATGAACATACGTTTGCATGCATTCGATTGCTTTCCGACAGCTGGACTCCAGGGCAAATCGTTATAGAAATCTTCGCATTTTTCGCAATTCCTGCCTTTCGTATTATGCGTACATTCACATCGGCCGTGCACCATATCAACTTTTGGCACAATTCCAGGTAATGGTAAACACCTATTAGCATGACCGTAACATGAACATGAACCTCTTACAATCATATCGGTTATAGAATAATAATATTTTTCCTAGAACCAATAAAATGCTAAAAATATAGAGCGGCCATATAAGCGCACCTAAAATATACCTGAATTTCCTCCCTTCTATCAAGCAAATCGTCACCTAAAGTATGCAGTCTTGTAAAGTTAATTCGTAGGTTGGTAACTTTCATTAAATTTTGTACTTGATGGGAATAGGGATTGTCGATACGGTATTGCGGCAGCAACACCCTGTATATTATTTCTCCATCTGTTGATGGAGCGACACTTGAATACTTTGATTCACAGACAACATCTGTTAAATTGTGCGGCTGTTCAGTGGGTATTCCACGAAAACTGTCTTCACAGTTGTAGGCAAAATATCTGTATACCTGCCATGTTTTCTTAAAATCGTATGATCTTTCAATAAGCATAGCAGCAGGTCTAAATGTTTTAAATGTTATTATAATATGGGTAAAATGAAATTCAGCTTCTAAATCAAGTTGAATATAAACTTTTTCCTTTCCATTCTCGGATTGCCACCATGTTTTTTGTTTAGTACTAAAATATTAGAAATTAAGTAAACTTTGTAAATTTTGTTGTGAATTATTTTAGTACCCTGGATAAACACGATAGACAATATTACTGATATTATGATTTAAATCTGGTTTTGGGTAGGGGGATGGTCTGGAATCACACCAGAAACATTTTTTTCTATCTTCTAAATGCGATACAATGCAATATCGTTCTGGTTCTCTTAAACCACATGTCGATGATGCATACAATTGATGCTCTCTTCCAATTAATAAATTTCCTGTTTGGGGGTAGCAGGAACTTTGTTCACAAGGATGCGGCCTGGCTGGTAGATATGGACCTAAATTTATAGATAACAAATTATTATAGATAAAAACTATTTTGATAAAAATGCATAGAATATAGTCTAAAATAGTAGTTATTATTTAAGCCAGAAAAACCAAATAAAAACATGATTAAAGGTTAAATTAATGGACTCCCACACCAAACCCAAAACTGTTATTTTTACAGTTCCAACCTTTGTTTCTGGTTTGCCAATATGTTGACAAATCCGTAAGCGGATGAATTTCTTCATATGTTCCAACATCAAAATCTGTATCAGGGGGAGGGGGTTGATCACCCCTTGTTACTACTGGGGCTATACACATATAAATTCATTCATATCATACATAAAATTACACATTTTTTCTTTATTTATAATATTAGATTTAATTTTTTGTTTGAAAATATTAAAATACACTTACCTCGTGTTGAGTTTCTTGCCCATTCGCGATTTATTCCGTATTGACCATTAACGAAAACAATGTCTAAAATTATAAGTAGAAATTTGAATTATTTCGTAAACAACATGTGTTAAAGTATACGTACTCAATGAAATAAAAATTAAAGCGAAACCACAATTTAATATTTTGAACATCATTTTTCAATAAAAAAAAGAATAACAATTCAGCCCCTAAAACACAAACACAAAATCAGGTCAATCAAAATATTTTATCACTAACAAATTATACATTATTTATACAATTTCTAAAGAAACTAATATAAATTTTATTGCTCTCGTGACCTTATCAATGATAACTCAGAATTATTAAGAACAATTTCAAACCGTACAACATTTTCCCGCCTTCAGAGTTTATTGTTTCATATTACATGTGTGATTTTAATATTTTTTAAGCGTAAAGCAAATTATTTGACAATGATATTTAATATATCACATAATTTGCTGATTGCGAATATTTTATATTCGAAAATATGAAATGAAAGTTAATACATAATTGTGATTAAATTTAATAAATAATTTGTATTTGGTTATCCGGTTGATGTTCATGTGTTAGTTGATTCCAACATAAATAATAATCGTGTAATGTTTTAAGAATAGAATGTTCTATTTTTGGTATATTTGTAAGAGGGCGACTATACACTTGTAGCAAGGGATTGAGGGATTTATTGCTTGATCCAGAAAGAGAGGCTGTTTACCTCTTACCTGGTCAGAAAATGCATGCAAGTGCACATTAAATTAACACAAACACGGCAATGCTTTACACTGAATTCGTTTAATTGTCATTCTAGTAGTGCACATCGCTCACTTTTTCATTTACAATGTTTTTAATCACAATGCATGATAACTTTATAATATTTATTTATGAGAATGCTGAGTGCTTCGACTCGCCCTGGCAAGTTCAGGCAAAACTAAGAGATTGCTACAGACGTGCAGTAAAATAACTTACAAACCACTACCTCCTGCCAGCCAGATTCCACTAATCGTACTTACTGACTCTGTTCAGAAAGCTTAAGTTAGCTTATCCTCAGACAAGTTAAGTATTGTGGCGATAGACGCACTCTATACCGATTTGATCATGAATATTCGTTTACGAATAATGCACAAACTATTTTTTTGCTTACAATTATCCACAAACCATCATCCACACAGCTTGGGATCGTACTTTTCCCTTACTTAACTTCTTAAGCCCTACTTTCCACTCACTTTTTGAACATGTGTTCCACACTTGTACTCCACCAAATGTTATAGCATCCAACCCAAGCAGAATCAATCGAAACAAAATATTTAAAAAAGTTTTTATAATTTTTATTCATTTATTTGACGATTTCATTGAGGGCACTGACATTTTTTATCTCCTATTGTATGACCTATTCACATACATCGATGATAATTAACTTACAAACAATTCAAGTAAATTTATTATTTCAAATTAATCAAATTATTTTATTTAGAACTGTAATTTTTTTTTATAATAAATTATATTCATAGTTTGTAATAGAGACAATATTTCTTATCAAATATCCGACATAACGTAAATTTCCTCTTAGCTTCGTGGGTGTACCCTCTGATAAGGCAACATCCGGATGCAAGACTCAATAGAAATTTACATACATAATGTTATTTAGATCATTTTATTTAACCGCTGTTATTTGCCATTAGTTCATCAAAATGCACATAATCTTTATTATTCTTAATTGAGAAGCATTGAGATAAGCAATTTATTTGTCGACATTCATTTCATTTATAAACAAAAAAATTTTTAAGAACAAATACAAGAATGTATTTAATCAATTTTATTAAATGTACTTTGCATTTAGAATTATTTACACATCGTTTATTAATCAATTTCAAATTTTATTTGTTATGGTGTGCTATGTGGGTTGTATATGTTGCAAGCTCATTTTTTTATTTAAAAAAATATTAATTGTGTTTTTAATTAAGTTACAATCATTTCTTTTTCAATCAAGTAAATTGATTTAATTAAATAATTTTCTTATTATCAATAAAAGGTGATTTATAATGGGGATTTAGTAACATTTTTACAATTAATAATTAAATTAATATTTAAAATGTATATATTTGGTATAAAATAGCTAAATATGTATTTTATAAAAATAACGTAAATCACAATAAAATCCTTAAGATTAGAATCACTATAAATTAATTATTTTTCTCTCTATAAATAAATATATTACACTAAATAAATATAAATATACTGCATTCATCAAACACACAATCAATCAATTTTATAAGATATAAAAATAATACAAGTCTTATTATTATTAATATTAAGTACATACATCATGAAGAAAAGTATTGGCAAGGTTTATAAAGATTAATTAAATTTCTAAAACAGTCTGAGAATGAGCTTAAACATTTCGATAGAAAATAGCGAGGACAATTATAAAAAGTATGTAAGTCACTTGTATACGAGCACTTGCACCTCCAATACTGTTGCTATTTGTGTCAGGAATGGTTGGAACTATAAAATAAATAAGGTTGATAAATGTTTTATGTAAAAATTATTTATAAAACTTACATGGTACACCAATATTCCATGGTTTCGTTGAAATTGCAATCGGTTTACGAGTTGTTGGAATTGTGGGTCTTTTTGTAGTAGGAACACGTTCAATACACGAAAATAATCCGCGCTTTATTAGTTTCATACCATATTGTAAAGGATCTATTCGTCTTTGACAATGCTCGCCTGCTTCCTTTATATAGATATCCTCTTTATCGGATATAATAGAACCAACAAAGCATTCGTAAGTTTCAGCAGCTACATCGTGTCTTTGAGTGTAAGTGTAAAGTAAATCTCCTTCTCTCCAATGTCCAAGGCATCGATACTCTCGCTCCTCATAGATCTCTTTCGTTGCACAATCCGATACTTGATAGTACATCAATTCTGGTGCTCGACAGTCCGACCAAAGTTTTGCACATAAATAATTTGTGTCTGGAATTACTCCAGTATATTCACCGGATATGGGACAAGCTAATTCAATACTTGGATTTGATCCTGTAATGTATTGAAATAAATTTATTTTCATTTATTGAGTTGAAGTTAGGCAAACTTTCTAACTTACGTCCTTGTGTTATCCAATTGTCTGGTTCGAAGTTATTATCAGAGCATACTTCAAAGACTCGGTTATCATTACTGAAATTTCCCAATTGAAATTCTAATATGTTACTGCTCCTTTTTTGTATTCGCATGCAGTTGTATTGATCGACATTGCTACAAAATATATGGATATAAAATTATGGCGCTTAAATATTTTATGCATTTATTTTATACCATTGTGTTCTACTTAAAACATAATATTTATCATCTGCTTCCAGATTTGCTAAACATTTTAGCGTGTATGTTTTAAATGTTGTATGGTCTTTGTATGTTATCGTATTATTTTCCACGCGTACATGTTCCCAGTTTCCATTCATCCATTCAGGAAGGCTGAAATATTTAATTAAATTAAATGATTTTTTTGAAAATTATCAATAAATTATTTTTTTTCGGAGCGGTACTGATAATTTTATGCCCTAGCCTGGCACTTACTATGACTCCTAGTTATAGTTATAAAAACATGTTTAAAATATAAATCCTTCAATCAGATGAAATCTTATAAGTACTTCACTTAATTTTCAAGCACTGCATGTAGATAATTAGCCGAGAAACGAAAATAAACAACACGCTTATATAATTTTAATATTTTAAATAATCTCATACTATACATAAATATTTCCTATTAATTACAAAACTTTTTCTTATACAGCGTGTTTCAGGTTTAATATTGAAATTTTTAACACAATATTCTCCTCGTCGTTCTGATATATGCCTCTTACTTGCTTCCTAACAAAGATACAGGGTGTCAAAGTTTCAAAAAAAAAATCATTTTTTCATCATATTTTTTAGGAAAAAACTGCAAATCGAATGAAATTTTTTATACATACCTATGTTGGCCTCCATAATTTTAGCACTCATTATTTTAGCACTAATTGTAGTGCTAACTTTAACATTAATCATTTTAGTGCTAATTTTAGCACTAATTTTAGTGCCGATTTTAATGCCAATTTTAGCACTAATTTTAGTGCCGATTTTAATGCCAATTTTAGCACTAATTGTAGTGCTAATCTTAGCAC
>JAODFZ020026042.1:0-11038 GCA_027574845.2 Deinopsis erosa
AAAAAAACAATATAATTTTTAATTGATTTTATTCAAATGCATTTATAAAATAAATTTTTGAATAGAAAGATGGCGTTGTTGCACTTATAAAATGCATAATATGGAAAAATTGTTCGCGCGCGCATCATCATTCCATTGTTATATGTATATGTATAGAAAACATCCACGATTTTTTCCCTCTTTAATATTCAATAAAAACATCCCATTGTATTGTTGATAGCAAACATTAGCTCCTGTAGGCGGACTTATTCATACCGCAAGATGATTGACATTTAACAATTGCAAGCGTTTTCTGTATATAGGTATACACTCTGTTCTTTTTTTTCTTTTTATTTATTATCATCATCATTACTATTATACTTGCATTATGCATGCGAACACACTCACTCACTCACTCACTCTCTCATTCCATCCAACTCTTTTATATTATATTGTTTTCATGTCATGTCTCATTCAAACTGCATGTTTATTGCCTAATAATCATAGCCATATAAACTGACAGCAGAGGCAGAAAAAAACAGTTGAATTAATTACGCATTTTAAGACTCAAATATTATATTATTGGTTTTCTACTACACAAAACAATAGAAAATAAAAAGGAAAAAATCTCACCGGTTAATTACCTGGCAATTAATCAAACATTAACTGAAAAAAGTAATTTTTCTTGTTCGCTTTGTCTGTGTGTGACGTTGGCGATTTGTAAAAGTGACACATCATCCACAATTAAACGTCAAATAATCGAAAACAATGGAACGATTATTGCAACTGACAAGGTAATTATTTTTTATGGGTGATATTATTAATGTCTGAATTACGTAAATGGTTAATTAATCTTTTTTTAGTTTTGAATGTGTGTGTGTGTGTGTGTGTGTGTGTGTGTGTGTGTGTGTGTGTGTGTCGTTTATACATCCATATTATGTATTATTATACGAGCGACATTTATTTGTGTGCTGACAGTGTTGATGGTAGAAGACGATACACAGAATGCCACACAGCTCGTCACCGCATGACGTCCCTCTATTAAAAAGCGCGTTCGGCCTTAAAACAGGCCACATTAAGGACCGCATAGGTCCCCATCTTGACGCTTTAATGCAGGCATTTACATGATATACAGGTGAGACCAAAGTCAAAACATGCCATGTTGAGCCTTTCTTCTCCTTTTTACCTCTATCCGTCCCTCTCTTTTTAGCCTCTCTCTCGCTCTCTCTGTGTGTGTGTAAAGTAAAAATGCCGCCCTTTTGTGTTCTCTCATGGAGCCATGGAAGAAGGTACCTTCTTTTGCCTTCGGAGATATTCACTTACATTTCTAAGTAAAAATTCTTTTTTTCCTTTGAATGTAATAAATATCACCACAAGGGATCTTCCATAATGTATATTAATAAATATTATAGTAGAATGAGGAATTATTGTAATTACTTTTCTTTTTTTTTATTGTTCAGTTTTTCTATAGATGAGAGGATACTTTTTATCTTCCATTTGCTAAAATGGATTTAGGCAATGTGAATAATTATCTTTGTAATATTTTACTCAATTTTCTTTAATTTGTACCGTTACAATTTAAAAGATGCATATTTTTTATCAAATTTACATGAGAATTTTGCTTGTTGTGTTATTTGTGAAATTTCATTCAAATTTTCAAATAAAAATGGCGAAAAATAGAACATTTATCATTAAATTTTGAAATAATTTTAGTAAACTTAGTAAACTAGTAAACACTTTTTTTACTGCACATTAAAAGAGTTTCTCAAAATTTCTCAATTTTTTAGAATTGATGAATTTTAATAATTAATGAATAGAGTAACAATTTCACACTATAGTTTATAAATTCAATCAATTTTTTTATGAGAATTTTTCTTGTTGTGTTATTTGTGAAATTTCACTCACATTTTCAAATGAAAATGCTAGAAAATAGAACATTTATCACTAAATATTAATAATTTGAGTGAAATTCCACTTTTTTATTGAACATTAAACAGTTTCTCAAAATAAAATCAAATATAGTACAATTTTTTAGAATTGATGAATTTTAATAATTAATGAATAGAATAACAATTTAAACTATAGTTTATAAATTCAATCAATTTTTTCATGAGATTTTTTCTTATTGTGTTATTCGTGAAATTCCATTCAAATTTTCAAATAAAAATGCCGGAAAATAGAACATTTATCATTAAATATTAATAATTTGAGTGAAATTCCACTTTTTTACTGAACATTAAAGAGTTTCTCAAAATAATATCAAAAACAATTTTTTACAACAATTGATAAATTTTAATAATGAATGAACAAGAATAACAATTTAATAACAATTTAAATATTAATTTAATGAATAGTTTATAAATTCAATCATTTTTTTAATGAGAATTTTTCTTGTTGTGTTATTTGTAAAATTTTACTTAAATTTTCAAATAAAAATGGCCAAAAATAAAACATTTATCATTAAATATTAATAATTTGAGTGAAATTCCACTTTTTTACTAAACATTAAAGAGTTTCTCCAAATAAAATCAAAAACAATTTTTTAGAATTAATGAAATTCAATAATAAATGAACAATTTAAACTATAGTTTATAAATTCAATCAATTTTAGCACAATATACTTTTTTTTCTAAAAAACGTTTTGAAAAATTTAAATAAAATACAAAAGTTTAGACTTCACACAAATATTTGGCGACCCCGCAAAATACACTAAAGTTAAACTAAAATATTTATAAAATAAATAAATATAAAATTTCAAAAATGTTGGGTCGCCTAGAGCTCTGCCCCCCTCATCTGAAATCTAATTTTGCCAGTGCAAATTTGTAGCTAATATTATTATCTTTTTAGCAGAAATAATTTTCATTAAAAAATAAATGCACTCAATTCTCTCTATGTCAAAATCTCTAGGGAACAGAATTTGAGATAGAGGATGTTTTGAGATAACGAATTTAATAAATTTTGACTAAATTTCAATAAAATTATTTTTTTAAAAAGAATCTACGAAATTCTAGAAAACGCTTTGAAAAATGTATAAGTATAAAATATAAAAGTTCAGACTTCACACAAATATTTGGCGACTCCGCCAAAGTTAAACTAAAATATTTATAAAATAAATATAATATTTCAAAAATGTAGAGCTCTGCCCCCCTCAGTTGAATTCTAATTTTGCCAGTGCAAATTTGTAGCTAATATTATTATCTTTTTAGCAGAAATAATTTTCATTAAAAAATAAATGCACTCAACTTTCTCTATGTCAAAATCTCTAGGGAACAGAATTTGAGATAGAGGATGTTTTGAGATAACGAATTTTAATAAATTTTGACTAAATTTCAATAAAATTATTTTTTTAAAAAGAATCAACGAAATTCTAGAAAACGCTTTGAAAAATTTATATAAAATATAAAAGTTTAGACTTTAAACAAATATTTGGCGACCTTGCAAAATACCCTAAAGTTAAACTAAAATATTTATAAAACAAATAAATATAAAATTTCAAAAATGTTGAGTCTTCTAGCTAGAGCTCTGCCCCCCTCAGTTGAATATTAATTTTGCAAGTGCAAATTTGTAGTTAAAATTATTCTTTTCATATTATTAACTTTTTAGCAGAAATAATTTTCATTAAAAAACACATGCACCGTCAACTCTCTCTATGTCAAAATCTCTAGGGAACAGAATTTGAGATAGACGATGTTTTGAGATAACAAATTTTAATAAAAATTTCAATAAAATTTTTTTTTTTTAAAGAATCTACGAAATTCAAAGAAAATTAATTAACCAACATTCAAATATTTTCTCCTTGTAATTGTTTTATAAACATAAATGAAAACAAATTCTCTAAAATGAAAAAATCTAAGCGTTTTTTAGTTCATATTTTTATATTTTATTTCTTTATATTTTTATTTAATTTGTAATTATAAACTAATTCAGGTATTTTGGAATATCGAGAGTTGACTGTATTATTATTGAAACTTTTCAATTCAAAATTAGTCACAATACAATTTGTTTATCCTAATCTAATTTGACCCGATATACTAATTAGCTGTCACTTAATAATTAAATTAAATAATTAATTAATTAATGAGCAAAATCTGGAACAAATTAATTTAAAAGAACAACGTTGCATTATTACTAGAAATAAAACATAATTAACTGAATAAATCATTTTATGTTTTACCTACCTATGCACATACATACATATATAAAATTTTATTAGTCAATTGTTTTTCAAATTTTTATTATTTCACTATACACATACAACGACATATAAAACAAATATTGCACATAATAATATTCTTCATTACATTGCCAACCTAATTTCACATTTTATATACTTACCTATACATGTATAGTAAAAAGATAACGCTTTCGATTGTGATGATGATTGCATCGCTGCTGATTATTGACAGCCAAACAAATGGTTGTCCAACCAATCAGATTCCATACAAGACGTAACATCTGCCAGCGCAACGATTCGTTACGTCAATATCATTCATTCTGATTGATTGTGTGTGTGTGTGTGTGTATGTGTGTGTGTACACTGCACCACACACACACACAATAATAAAAAGACAATCGACTTCGTCGATACATTCAATTCGCTCATCTTTTGTTTTCGTACAAATTTGCTGTTCTTCTTGTTGTTGTTAAGTTGAAACAAAAGAAAAAAAATGAACCAAAAATCTTCTTCTTCTTCGTCTTCTTCTTAACAACAACGCGCAGCATAATAACTTCTTTATTAAAAAGGAGAAAATGAACTTATAATGTCTGGCCATTAACTTGTAATGAATTCATTATTCCGATACTCGTTTTCTATATGCTATGTGTGTGTGTGTGTGTGTGTGTTTGTTAGTGTGTGTGCGTGTTTGGTATGATGATGATAAATAATGCGGCTCTCTGGTCATCCAAGATGGAGAGAGGCTGCTCTCATCTCATAACCAATTTTTCTCTCCTCTCTTGCCTATCTATACCTATATGTATGTATATGTGAGAGAGGAGAGTGTTGTTTTTTGTGTGTTGCTGTTGTGTTATAAGCGCGCTTTCATTTTGGTTCACCTTCGAGCATTAAAAAATTCCATCCCTGTTCATTCCCCTTATATGTTATGCTCTCGCTTCCTCTCCTCTTCTTCTTCTTCTTCTTCTTCATCTCCTCTCTTGATTATCATCATCATTATCATCCATCCATCCATCCATCCAACAAACACACTATAGAGGCGCGCACCGCCTTTAGGATAGAATAATCAACTTTTGAACACATTATTATTATACAATATAATAAGAAGAAGAACAACGAAAATGTGATGCGTTTTTTTTTTGTTGCTTCTATTAGTAGAACAACATGAATAAATAAATATATTTGTATGTTTTGAAAATATGACATGCAATAAAATTTATTCAAAATATAAATCAAAATTTTAATTTAGCTTTTTTTTTCAAGCACGATTTACACTACACAACTTGATTTAATACGTGTGCTGTGTGATAAAATGAGTTGGCTCTGATTAACAATTGAATGTTGCCTGATATTTCATTAAAATTGGTATTTCACAAAATAACTGTCATTCAATATCATGAAATATAATTTTTGTGTATGGAATTTTCCAAAAATTATAAGTTTTTAAATAATAATCAATGAGAAAAATAGGGTTAGAGTTGTCCGTGATAAAATATAATTTTTTTTTTGGTATTTTTCTAAAATTAAAGTCTAAAAAAAAGTAAATTGTGTACACAAACAAAATGCAAAATTATGAGAAATTATGCAATGAGAAAAATAGAATTAGAGTAGGCCGTAATGAAATATTGACAGTTGACAGAAATATCAATAATAGTTGTCAAATTAGACTTTCTAGAAATTCTGATAAATTTTTAAATTGCTTTACAATTAGGAATATAATTTCAGAAAATTTTATCTTAAAAAATTATTTAATAAAAAAACAAAATGCGAATGGCCCCCCTTAGCCGTCGACGTCTAAAAAAAATTTGTTTTTATTACTCTGAAGTAATAACAATGTAATATTGACAGTTGACAGAAATATCATTTTATTCAAATTACAATTGTCAAATTATTTAGAGGTTAGAAATTCTGATTCATTTTTAAATTGTCTTTAGAAAAATTTCTATTCAATGAAATTTATTTCCATTTAGCTTTAAATATTATTTTATAAAAAAATCGCAATCCGAAATGAGCCCTAAACGTCGATGTGTAAAAAAAATCAATTTTGTTTTTATTACTTTGAGGTAATGACAGTTCAATTGAATAGAGAATAATGACAGTTGACAGAAATGTCATTTTATTTAAATTACAATTATCAAATTATTTGGAGGTTAGAAATTCGGATTCATTTTTAAATTGTCTTTAGAAAAATTTAAATTTAAATAAAATTTATTTCCATTTACATAGCTTAAAATATTATTTTATAATAAATCAGAATGCGAAATAAGCTCTAAACGTCGATGTGTAAAAAACATAAATTTTGTTTTTATTACTTTGAAGTAATGACAGTTCAATTGAATGGAGAATAATGACAGTTGACAGAAATGTCTTTTCTTCAAATTACAATTGTCAAATTATTTAGAGGTTAGAAATTCTGATTCATTTTTAAATTGTCTCTAGAAAAATTTAAATTTCAATCAAATTTATTTCCATTTAGCTTAAAATATTATTTTATGAAAAATCGGAAGGGAAATAGGCTCTAAAGTCGATATATAAAAAAAATAATTTTCTTTTTATTACCTTGAAGTAATGACAGTTCAATTGAATGGAATATTGACAGTTGACAGAAATGTCATTTTATTCATATTACAATTGTCAAATTATTTAAAGGTTAGAAATTCTAATTGCAAGTCATTTTTAAATTGTCTTTAGAAAAATTTAAATATCAATAAAATTTATTTCCATTTAGCTTAAAATATTATTTTATAAAAAATCGGAATGCGAAATAGGCTCTAAACGTCGATGTGTAAAAAAAATCAATTTTATTTTTATTACTTTGAAGTAATGACAGTTCAGTTGGATGAAATATTGACAGTTGACAGAAATGTCATTTTATTCATATTACAATTGTCAAATTATTTGGAGGTTAGAAATTCTGATTCATTTTTAAATTGTCTTTAGAAAAATTTAAATTTAAATCAAATTTATTTCCATTTACAATTAGCTTAAAATATAATAATAATAATTTTTATTACTTTGAAGTAATGACCGTTCAATTGAATGGAGAATAGTGACAGTTGACAGAAATGTCTTTTTCTTCATATTACAATTGTCAAATTATTTAGACGTTAGAAATTCTGATTCATTTTTAAATTGTCTTTAGAATTAGAAATAAAAATTTCAATTTATTTCTATTTAGCTATAAAAATTACTTCATAAAAAATCAAAAAGCGAATTGAACTAGCAAACAAATAACAAATTTCTTGTTATTACATACTTTGAAATTGACAATGACACTTCAGGAATGCCAACTGAATGAACTCATAGCTAGCATTCTATAACTAATTTTTGTAATAGAAATTATTATTAATAAACAGAATGCAATTAGTCAAAACAAAAACATAATATTTAAGTTCGTTTTATTCTCTCCCATATATAATTTTATATACAGAAGACATAAATTAAATTCACTTGTTTTATTCTATAATAAAGTTGATTTTGCATGCAATTAATAACTTAACTTAAGTAACATATTGCGGAATATAATTAAATAATCTTTTTTATTTATATATGTATGTATACATTAGACGCCAGAAACATTTAAACGCTTAATTATTAAGTCCATAAATTTCGTTCCTTCTTCTTCTACTATTTTGTACTTTTTTTTTCGTTTTCGTTTTTGTGTTTTGTTCTGTTCTGTTTTGGGTTATTATGTCCAAAGACCAGGTGCCTCCCTATAATTTCATTGTTTCTATTTTGACTTGTCGCTGTCAAAATATGTTCTAACCATTACTAATGGCTTTAAGGTATTTCGACCAGAGGCAAGGCCCCATATCTATTATATGTACAATCCATGCCAGAAACTTAATAACTTTGCTTCTTATTTATGTGTGTGTGTGTCACAATGCACAGTGCAGGTATGATTATGATTTTTCTACTACTAACCAACAACCAATCCATATTTAATGAGACGTATCTCAATTAGATGTAAATAAAAACCACACGAGCGACTATCAATTCTTTATTGTTATTATTTTTTTTAGTAACAACAAAAAAAAACGAGACTTTCAAAAATAATCTTGTTACGGTTCGTTAACGTCCAATGCAATTAGTATCAATTTAGTGTGTTGCGGATAGTGTAGATGTCGTTACTGTACGCAATTTTATAATCAATTTATTGAATTGTTTTATAAAATAAATACAATTTTGGATTTAAATTTTATATTTAGTTTGAAATATTAACAATAGATGTCGTAACTGTTACCTATTAGATGAATTAATTTATTTATTATGTTGTAAGTAAATCGGGGACGTGTTAGGGGCACCGGATTTAGGGGAATTTTCTGAGAATTATGTTGAATTTATATAGAAATTTACAAAACAGAAAATTGTTCAATTTTTCAAAATATATTCATTAAAATAAAATTGGTTGCACATATTTTTATAGATAGAGTTTTGTCAGAAAATGTTTTTTTTTTGAAAATAAGTTTTTGTTTTGCTAATATTTTATTTATTTAAAATTTATTTATTGTGTTGAAAGTAAATCGGGGAAGGGTTAGGGGCCCCGGATTTAGGAGAATTTTCGGAGAATTATGTTGAATTTATATAGAAATTTACAAAACAGAAAATTGTTAAATTTTTCAAAATATATTCTTTAAAATAAAATTGGTTGCACATATTTTTATAGTCAGAATTTTTTTTTGTCTCTTCAGAAAATAAGTTTTTTTTTTGCTAATATGAATAATTGTGATTTGAAAAGGGAATAAATTTACGGTGACAATGTGAATGACATTGACAGATAAAAAGAGGTTATTTAAATGGTCTGCCCGCTTGGTGTACAGGTGATTTATAATGTCACTTACACTAGGCAATGACATAAAATAGGTAAAAGATATACCGACACTTTCTCTCGGCTATACGAGAGACGGGTGGGTGGCATTCGGCAAATCCTTCAAAAGTTCAAAGTCGAAGATTCTCTATAGATAAAACGCATTATGTGTATACCATAATAAAGAATGAAAAATTTTATTTGCCAACATTTTCACATACATTTATTTGTATTAAAAAAAAAATCGGCTTAGAAGAAAACAATTTATAATTCAAAACGGACACATTTGGAAAGATCAATGAAAAATTTTTTTTTATTCTAAATTTAAATAATAAATGAATAATTCTAAAAAATTTAAATATCTTTTAGTAAATAATATTTAATTTTGATCAATTGTTTTTACGTTAAACTTTACTTCTAACAACTTAAACTTCTGTAAATCGAAATTTTTTATTTTAAAGTTTTGTTATTTTTTGAGTGCCCCTTTTCAAATCGACATATTTAACTGGATTTTAATATATTCTTAAAAAATTTTGCTAGCAATTAAGCAATATTACTTAGTACTTTACTTAATTAGTTAATACTTTATTTATAGATACGAAAAAAGTATTTAATTTGCACTTTTGTTTGAGAAAGTTAGATTTTTCATTAGCTTCTTGATTTGCAAATTTAATTAAATTTTTAAGCGGAAAATTTGAACTAATTTTTGAAATATTACAAACATTTGAAAAAATTTATGTTTTATTTTAAAGTTGTCAAAAGTGAAATTCAATTTTTCATTACAATGTTTTTAGATTTTTCATTAGCTTTTCGATTTGCAAACATAATGAAATTTTTAAGCAAAAAATTTGAACTAATTTTTGAAATATTAGAAACATTTTCAAAAATCAATATTTTAATTTCAGATATCAAAAGTGAAATTAAATTTTTTATTACAATGTTTTTAGATTTTTCATTAGCTTTTCGATTTGCAAACTTAATGAAATTTTTAAGCAAAAAATTTGACCTAATTTTTGAAATATTAGAAACATTTTCAAAAATCAATATTTTAATTTAAGTTATCAAAAGTGAAATTCAATTTTGTTAATTTTTACCAATTTTCTAAATTACAGCCAATTTTAACCCAAATTGTTCCTCGAAATTACATTAATTGTTTTCTATAATTCGACTTAGAGAAGTTTAGACGTTATTTTATGTACATATTATTAAATATTAAAAAAAATCTTTCATGTTAAGTAATATTACTTAATAATTAACTTAATTATTCAATATTTTATTATAGGTTATAAAAAATGTTAATTTCAACATTTGTTTGGAAGAGTTTATTTAAAAAAAGAATTAAATTGATTTATTATGATTAATAAACACAATAGTGATTTATTTAGATTTATTTCGACAAGTGAAATCAATTAGGTTTCGAATAATAAATAAAAACTTTCTTTGCAAGTGCGGGTGGCATTCGGCACATTTCAAGTTCAAAGTCATAGTACACACATATAATATAGGTTATGTGATGCGCATTTTATTTATTACATTTTTGGTAAAGAGCAGTGAGAAGATTGTGAAGTGAAAAGAAGGGAAAAAGTACATAGTTGTTTGTTGTGCCGGTATCGTTTGATTTCACCTTTGTCGTTTTTGTTAAACGTCGAACTGTGTTCTTCTTGTTGTTGTTGTTGATTGTATTGTAAAAATGGGAATGAGCGCGGAGAAGAAGAAGAGGAAGATTAGTTCGCTTTGACAGTTTGCGGTAAACAAGGTTAAGTAATTGTAAGAGGAGGTGTGCAGTGTAAACATATATCATCGTATTGTGCTTTGTCACTGTTACACTCACATAAATAGACACAAAACAGGTAAATGCGATAGAGTAGAGGAGATAGAGGGATGAATGCGCTTTCTTATACCTATATACAATTGTATGTATGTATTGGGAGAAGCGGCGGCGGCGGCATCTAGGAGAGATGCAAA
This sequence comes from Deinopsis erosa, assembly GCA_027574845.2. Classification (NCBI taxonomy): domain Eukaryota; kingdom Metazoa; phylum Arthropoda; class Insecta; order Coleoptera; family Staphylinidae; genus Deinopsis; species Deinopsis erosa. Next base: position 10,923 of record JAODFZ020026042.1, read on the forward strand.
GGAAGAAGCATGCTGACTTTTATTGTTGGTGGTCGCATGTTCCTACCCATGGGATGCCTTTAAACTCTGCAACAAGATAAATCCCATTTTCACATTCGGTTTTTTCATGTGCGTGT
>JAODFZ020026111.1:0-10544 GCA_027574845.2 Deinopsis erosa
GGGGGGATATTCACCGGTGAATGTCGACATTCACAGATTTCGGTGTTTCACAGTAAAATATATAAAGCGTCAAAGAATGTTATGTCCCGTCCTAGGACGGGTAACCTAACCGCTAGTATTATGTATAGTTTGTTATTAAAAAAATTTCATTTAATTTACAATTGATTTTCAGTTTATTCATAGAATGTGCACATCAATTAAGCATCTGATTATCTATTTAGATAAATGAATGATTTCATATTAGAATAATTTCATCATTAGACGATTATTCTTCTATGAGTGCGCTGCTACCTAGGGGCTTTAAGAACGCAAACACCAACACACTTTTTCTTATCTCTTCTTACCTATATTTTTAAATATCTTTCTCTCCACAGCACACTTACATACAGATTCATATATTTTGTTCGTGGCAACACACGCGCAACATTTCAACATTCAACAATTCGATGCATCTAAAGTGTTGAAAATATGTGAAAAATTTCAAGATGCATTGTAGTGTATTTTACACTTTGTTTTTGTCAGTCGGTCGTGATTTATTCCTTTTTGGTATACATACGTTCTCTAGATGTGTCATAAATAATGTTTCAATTAATTATTTATTATCTATTTACTATTATTTATGATTTCACACAAAAATTTAACTTTTCTTCGTATTATTGCGACTTACACTAAACTAACAAAACTATTGACAACAATTCTATACAAAATCCTCATCAAGGCTTTGCTTATCAAAAATAAAAATAGATGTTTCCATATATGTAGAATTTCCGTCTAATATAAAATCTGTTGTTCAGATATAAAATATTAGAAAATTTACTTAAAACATTATTTTTACCGTTAATTATGCTATTGTCTTTTATTACTATGCTCAAATTTATTTGTATGCAATAAAATGTTGCTTTTCATTTATAAATGTGCATAAATTTTTAATGCAATTATTACATATAAATCCAATAGATAGAAATTTCGATAAATGATTACATTTGGAATAACAAAAGTTGTTAAATATTCGGTTATTGTACAGTATTCACTCATTTTTTATAAATGAAATGTAACTAGTTCAAATATATGAATGTAATTAAAAACATTTACTGCAAAATCGGTAATTTAGAATATACAACAAATGTTTGATTGAATTAATTATTTCTATCACAAAATATTGTCTTATTCATATTTATATTCAAATAAAAGTAAACATTACAAAGAACTACTTACCATTTATTAGCACAATTAATAAACCATAAATTTAGGGCCGGCTTGACACACTTAATTAATTTAACTTTTTTTTTTTAATTCTTCGAGTTATAGATCCCTCTTGGTTCTTTTTCTCCAGTTACAGACTGTTTTAGAAGATAATTTTTATATATATAAACTTGATTGGAATTATAACCAATTAAAACTCCACAAACATCGCGACTCACACCCGGGACTCGAACCCGGGACCTCTAGCACCACAGTAGTATGCTCTACCACTATTAATTTAACTTAAAATGAAGTAATGAAATCAATCTGACACTCACAATTTTTGACACAATACTGGATTATATATAAATTTGTTGTATCCGTAAGATATTTTTCTCTCACTGCAAACAGTACCAACTTCCGCAGAAAAAATATTTTATTGATAACTAATTATGGATGAAATAAATTGTTATGGAAACTCAAATATTTTATCCATAAATAAAGTTATTCTATGGATAAAGTAAATCTAGAGTTTGAAATAAATAAAATTATCAATACTTACAATAATCAAATGATGCAAATTTGGTTGCATAGATAAGGGCATTCAAAAAATGAATTTTGAATACACTTTCACAATGTGAATGTATAATTGAAGGCCATTCTTATAATTAAATGCAATTAATATTTCATTATAAATATAGAAAATGCTTCGTTCTCCGAATGAAGCGACTTACCTTCACAATCAATATTACATGACAGGATTTAATTTTACATACATTTTAAATAAGAAGGAACAACAACAAGTTATTTTTAAATATTTTTTTAAAGTTTATGTATCACACAAAGAGCATATACATACATCAAGTTTTATTTACACAATTATTTCTGTTCATTTTTTTTTTGTTCTGAAAACTTATTAATTAAGTTTCTATTTATATATAAATTCCAAGTTTCCTTTCTTTATTATACACAAGTTTTCAATAAAATTTTCAATTCAATTTGATATTAATTTACATGGCATGGTTTATTCAATAAAATAAAATAAAAACAAACATTATTTTTAGCGTTGTTTACAAAATTGCTTTTATAAATTAGAAACTAATCACAATTCTTAATAAACATTACAATAAATTAATTAAAAAACGCACTTTGTACTATATATTGTTGATATCGTAATATAAAAAAAAATTCAAAAAATATAAAAGCAAATTTGCAAACAATTTTGAAACCGCATTGGTCATCAGTGGTACCAAAATAATTACAAAAAAAAACATACAATTTAAATAAAAATACAGTCTATCTATATAGTTGAAGAAAAAAACAATGGAATATTAATTAAAACCCGTTTCAAGTACAACGAAAGAAAAAAATTGATTTATAAGGGTAGAGAATAGATCAAACTTGAAACAGTTGAATTGTGGATTGCACATTATTATAGAAAGTTCATTTTTGCTTTGTATTCATCATTATAATAATATGTACAAATTAATTAAAAAAATTGCTTCTTAAAACAATCTAACATCTATTTACAAGTTACATTAGAAACGATTTGTTTTTTTCATTTAAATTTTCTCTTGTATTTTGTACTTAAGAATATAAATTATATTACACATTCTTTCGCTTAGTAGTTTTTTGTTTTCTTTATGTTATTATTATTATTATTATTATTTTATTTTTTTGTTGAATAGTACATTTGGAGCGCTCTATACATATACAAGTTGATCACATTCTCACAAAATTCTTATATATATTTACAAATAATAATCTGTTTGTTTTGTTTTTTTTAATATTTTTATGTGTAATTTATATAAATACTTACTTACATACACTAAATTGTTCTGAGGTGTTTGGATGCTAATTCAACTTATCACGTGTATTCAGACCTCCACCCAGACTGTAAATTAACAAATGAATAATGAATAAATCATCTAGTAAATGATTTACAGCATGAACTTACCATTCCATTAGACGTCGTTAATCCAAGACCAGCAGCGCTTAACGAGCTCATATGGTGATGATATGAGGCGGTAGGTGGTGGTGCTGGTGGAGGTGGTGCGCTTACAAATCCTTGCGGATGTCCACCATGCTGATACCAATGGCTCATTGCATGGTGTGGATGTATAGCTGGATTGAGATGCGGATGTCCGCTGCCCATGCTACCTCCAAAACCTCCACTACTAAACGCTCCTTTACTATCCAATGGTTTCATCATATCGCTCATCATGCCGCCTAATGACAGACAAGGTCCACCAGATTTCTTCTTTTTGCTCTTTGATGACAGTTTACGATTCCGCGTTTGGATGCCTTCCTTCTTCATTGTCAAAGGCCGGTTGACCTGTAACAGAATCGTGACAGTACATTAGAAATTAAATAGAGCGCAAGCTTATATGAGATTATGTAAATTTCTTATGTATTATATAGAGGTGGCTTGGAACGAATTTCTTAAATGGAAATAAAATGCTTTATATACTAATTGCACTCCTACAGACACTACTACTACCAGGCAGCTGTCTTAAATCCACACACACACACACTGTGTCTGTATAAAAAGTTGTTTTCGTTTCTCATTAATTCATTGTTGTTGCGATGTAATCGGTATTGAGAGAGGGTGTAATGCAACATCAGCAACCGGAAGACTAGAGTATTTGTCTTCTGCTTGGACTATTTCCGGAGCCTATTTAGCGACACTTTAAGTTCCGGGTCATTGCGTCCACCAGATTGAGTCTTATCTGGTAAAGTCCAGGCGCTTTGTTTGATTACATTGCTTAAGGGGAAAAACAACGAGATGAGAGTGGAAAAAGCAAGGCATTTATTGAACAGATGGAATCTAGAAAAAGAAAAAGCGTAATCTTTCCACTGATTCTAACATACGATACCGAAAAATTGCGTCAGTTTTTATTAGGATTCGTCTCCTCTCAACTTTTCTACCAACCAACTCCCATCTAAACGACAACCAAAGTGGAAACGAGAGAAGAGGAAAAAAATTATGAACACGTAAACCAGTTTCTACATATACATACAGATATATTTTTTGATTAATATTAATATGGTAGCTTATCTCCTGCGGTGACTGAGTTAGATAACTAACGTATCTGTCAACTACCTTCTGCTACCTACACTTTCTCATCTCTCATTATACATCCAGCGACACAATGCAACATTTATTTATATATTTAAAAACATTTTTCCCACCATTACACAGACCAATAACTTGATTAACGAATTAAGTTGTAATTGAATTCAATTTCGTAAATCGAGTCTGTCAGTTGGAAATAAAATGCATTTGACTCTCTCTCGCTCTGTACAATCGTTGTAGAATATAATTACTCCGCTTGACAGATAATAAAAAGGATCTAATAAATTCAAAAAGTCTCAGCTACTGTTAGCTCCAAGATTTATTAAGTGAGAGCACGCAGTTGGATTCATTTCCCAAGATAATTTTTTCTTGTTTCTGTGCAGGTCGTCCTCGTCACACCAATTGATAAAAAATGTGCGTGTTGGTGGTAGGTAGCGGTGGTGTAGTTGTGCGTACGCACACCTTTCAAAAATCAGAATTAAAGCAGTAAGAAATTATTAACTAGAACGTTTTCCAATTAATATAAATCAAAGTGCAAGGCGTCGGTTGTAATAGGAACCAGAATTTTTTCACCCAAGCTACCGTTCAATTCCAAGAAGTAAAATCGTTCATTTATTTATATGAACCTTTAAATCACATATTTTACTTAAACGAATTGAGACAAAAAATGACATAATTATTGAAATAAATTTGTAGTTTGTAGCAGCCATCCATTCATCGATCCATTTCGTTACATACGATGTGAAATTAAATTTAAAGTTTGTATAGTGAACTAATATATCTCACTTCTGACATTTATAAAACAAATTTCTAATTTGGTAGAGATTGTGAGCCGAGATTATCAAAATATCTGTTAGATTATCTATTCAGTTTGAAAAGAGCTTCTGTATTCTCCGGGCTAAAATAACTCATACTCAATCTTGATGGAAGTTCATATGCATTAAAGAAAATACAAAAATAATTTTACTGTAATTTTAGTCTATATCTATGTCTTGCAATAATCCTTGTTGTTGTTGTTTGGTAGTTCAATATGTGTGCATATGGAATCTGTATAATGTTATCAAAACTCTGATCTGACCTGATCTGCTCTGCTTATTACGACGCGCTGTATATTCCCGTAACAAATTGTTATTGTTGTTTAGGTAACGACGTCGGTCGCTGTAGGCGTGTTGCTCCATAGTTTATGACCTTAAACGTTATAATTTTCCAACTCGTTCTTTTTCTCCTCACACACATATTTCGTTATCTTTCTTCATTTCCACTATATATGCTCATCCAATTAAAATTTGCATCGATTATCAAATTGAAAGCATACGAAATTGGATATCTCTCTACTAAATGCACCTCTATTCTATTCCGAAAGTATCAATCTCGACCGTCGGATGTCCTTTAATGATAGACTACCACTTCAAGATGCAATGTTTTTATAAAAGCCTGTTTATATTCCCTTTTTTGTGTCATTGATCTTGGTAATATTTCAAACGCTACCGACTATATTGTGTCACAAGTACAACAAAACAGTAGCGAAAGAAAACAAAAATAGGAGAGAAAAAGATACTTTTTTTTTCAGGACAATTAAACTTCCTTTTCAGATGTCATCGATATTGCAGCAATTTCCTTGTAAAACGTGCACAACAAACGTAATGTGTTTCAAGTATAAGTATGTGCAATTAAGGCAAAGTTGGGTAAGCTCTAAAATATGTTATTAAATTTCTAGACTATTTGAGTGTGTAGACAGGACGGTAACGTATTTTTTTTATAGAAAAACCTTCAATGCATTTAAATCGCCTATTAATTAATGTAAATAATAATTTCTATGTTAATAACGCAATTCATTTGTTTTAACTTCTTTGTAGAATATAATAAAATAATCAGTTGTGTAGGAATGCAATTTCGGGTGAATACAATGCTGTACGATTGTAGTTACAAAGTGTCGCGGAATTTAGTCTGCGAAGGCTTTTTAAACTCTTCTCTCATCAACGCTTAATTATTTAACGAGTATGATTTTAATTTGGATTAACATTTCGCAAGAAGGAATTGTGTCTGGTATTAATATGTCACTTACATTATGCAATTTGTAGTAGAGTCCACATGCATTACACACAGGTTCGCCATTCTGATTTCGTCTCCAAAGGGTTGTCGTCGTCGTTTTACAATTCGCACAACTTGTACCCGCTCTTCTAGCAGCACTTTGTAAGCTCTGTAACATTAAAAAGGAATTTTAGATATAAAAATCTGTTTATATATAATACATGCATACATTTCATATAAAATAATCTTCAGCATGATTTAATTTTTGAATGACAAGGCTTGTAAACGCGCGTAGCGCAACAAATTCATATACGTATGTGAAGCATAAAAAAGCAAGATGAGAAAGAAGAAGAAAAGGCACGATAGGATCGGCATGTGAAGGCAGGTACGGTCTTAGAATGCCACCATATCCACTCTGTGACAATAAACCACTTAACTAGAATGATTCCTTTGAATGGACACACGTTTCACTCTGACATCGTACCAGAGCAAACTTTTTTCCTTCTTATTTAATATATAATAATAATAATAATAATAAAAAAGGAGAATCTTTTGTCGCACGTAAAAGCTTTTTGACATATCCGAAACTTCATTCCGCGCGCATCATCTTCATGGGTTCGGCGTTTTTAGGTCCTATAACAGAGCCGGCACTTCACCTCTTTCAAATCGGTACCATTTGAAGATGATCAACATAATAATCAGTCATGCAGCAAAACATTTTTACCCCAGAAAAAAAAACGTATAATTACCTACAAGGTAATTTGTATTGATTGATAAGTAATAAGACAAAACCGCAAATTTATATCTGATTACCACTAAAGTTAATATTGCATGTTTAAATATTAACCACAAGCCCATTTCGCATATAACTTCATTCCAACTTGTTCCTGTTACACATTTTTTATTAGATTACGCTATACAATACGAATTATCTACAATTCCAATCTTATTTATCTAACAATCAATCAAACGACACTGATTGCAAGAGATTAGAGCCGAAAATTGTACGATACGTTTGTCTAAAACAGTATACGTTTTCCAAGTAAATGATACGTAGAATTTTAAGCCTTAAATGCACTTGAAGAACTCTTATCAGCACATCCATCGCTATCCAATTAAATTTGACAATAGGTTTATGTTGGTGACATGAATTCTCCTAAACAAGTATTGTAGAATTGGTATGAAAAGAAAATTCTCATTTTCTTCAATGAATTTAGATTAATTGTTGTTTGTTTTTGTTGTTTGTATGTAGGATGTAGCAAAAGACATATAAACAGATACAGAAGAGTTGCTTTTTTGTATGTGTTGTTTTCTGGGTCGAAATTAAATTCGATTGAATGTTATCGGATACAAAATCTAGTTCTGCTGTGCGCATGCAACTCTTTAAAAAGATATGTGAATGTGTGTGGATGTTTAGCGAGGGCCGGGTTATAAAACAACCGTGTAGGACAAGCCATAACAAGTGTCCAGTATGTGATTGACATGTGAGGGTACTCTGATTGACGGATAGATGGATACCATCGATACCATGCCGATGAATCGTTTGATATTCTATGAGAAAAATTCACCTGCTCATTTATTATTAATAAAACAAATTAGTTTCATCTATGACCTAAATATGTATGTACAATATATGCGAGATAATAGCATGCAAAACCATTAATTGCCGATGGCCGCACTTCTTATCACATTCATTGAGGGGAACCACACGCGGCCGGCCACATCTGGCGCGGAAGTTCTTGTTCTATTGGAAACATTAATTCCGAATGTAAAAGTAAATGAGAAATAAGTGCGATAGTGAGACAGGTGAATGAAATACTTTCTTCCCCTCTTTCTTACCAGCGAAGAACGTTTGATTATTTTTTGGGGTCAAATTCCCTCACCTGCCATCCGCACTAAATCAAATTTCAAATAGGTAGGCGTTACTTAATAAACTCCCAATATATACAATATTATAGTTTAGTCGATACTAATATTAAAACAAAATAATATGATGACCTATTTGACATCCTGCTGGATGCATACATCGTTTTTTTTTTCTTTACTTTACTTTTTGGTGAGTTGATAATTATAAAGCGCTCTTTTAGAGATTATAAATAAATAGCACACACACATAAAATATTAATTCTGTTAATATATAAAAAGAGGAGTTGACTTTTTTCTCGAAAATATATTACCAATATAACATAGCTGGGAAAAATGATTACGAGATGAGAATTTAATTTAAAATGGGATTTATGCGAAACGAGTTTTGTTAATAGGTTCACGATATATTATTAACACCGCGTCTCATTTCGTTAATCGTTTATTTTGATAATTAAAACATGTGAAAACAACCGTCACATACATATTTTTTATTGCTCATTAATATTCGGTTGAATTTCAATCAACCGATTAATTGGAGAAGTCACAGATTCGAGCAAAAAGTTGCCAGTGATTGGTAGCGAAGTGATAATTGTCTTAATTTTTTTTTGTGTAAAAACAATTAAATGCATTCTACCAAACGTCTCTACATGTTAGGTGACATGTAAAAATGTGGACGCCTTCAAGAAGCGAACGTGTCTTGTTATTTCATGCTTCTCAGAATCGACCGTCGTGTTGTATGTCTGTCTCTGCATACATCCAATGGTATAAGAACAAGAAGAAGTTAAATGAAATAAAAAGAATGGAAAAGTTGGTGGTGATTGTACGGTATGGTGTTACGTTGTTGCCAGTCTATAAAGTGTTGTTTTTCCCTATGGTCTTCTTCGGCCACAACGACCATATATACTCGAGCTACCACATTCCAAACGTTCAATCTGGACACTTGTTAGTTTTATACATTCAGACAAAAAAAATCTCTCTGAAAAGGCTTATATATATATATATATATATATATGTACGTAGGTGCACATTCAGGCATTGCTTGAATTTGCCACAATTTGCTTCCATGAAAAATATCAAGCTTCGTGGTGGTCGATTAATATTATTATGATCAATCCCCGTGATAAGCTTATTAACGTCGTCGTTGAATTGCGCGTAATTTGAATGCGGGAATAATTAGCGCAAATGGGAATACATACATATGTGAAAGTCTTTGCAATAAATAAACGTTAAAAATGGACATATTTTGTATGCGATGAATGTCATTGATATATATGCGCACCGAAAACAATTGGCAACTGGTTCAATCAGTTAAATGATAATCAATCAAATAGCGCGCGCAATACAAAGCCGTACACATACAATATCAAAAAAAAAAAAAAAGAAATCAACTTGAAACGAAAAGATTAATTGTCGAACAAGTTAAATTAATGAATAGGCAACTTATGCGACAATATAAACATTGCAAACCTATGCGCGTTCAATTGTTTCTCTTTCATGCCGTTATTGTTATTCAGTTCAAAGTTGTTTCGTTAACAAGAGGGGTTAACAAGGATATGTTATCAGGAATTGATCGAAGATGGCCTGTTACAGGTATAAAACCTGATTACGATCAATAACAAATATAAAGCAAATGTTATATGGTGTGGAGGCGGATTACCAATGAGGAAAATTACATATGCTTTTCTAGTATCATCTAATTATGCTTATAATATGGATTTAGTTAGCGTTTGTTTTATATATATGTATATATGTGTGAGTGTGTGTGTGTGTGTGTGTGTGGAGAATGAGGAGCAGTAAATATGCAGGTTTGGTACCTGAGTTGACAGCATATGTTAACTACATGGCATTCAGGGAGTTTAACATTCTCTCTACACACAGCAACGAAACGGACACACAAATAAATTCAACGAGGAGGACGAAATAAGCGCAAAAAATGTGTGTGTAGAGAGCACATTTCGGTGCGCCGCTTATAAGTGACACTCAACGTCGAGTAAATGCGGAATACCACCCTGGATACGACAAGATAAAGAATAGGCAATTTAAGATTACCCATCGAGCAATAAATCTATATAAATAAATATTTAAATTGTCAAAGAAGTCACTTAAACACAAATAAGGAGCCAATCAAAAAATACTCTTTTTTTCGGTAAGCAAACAACTGAAAAGAAAATTTAAATAATAATTAATTAACAAAAATGAATTTGAATTAAATATTCCTACAAACATTATAGGTAGGAATATGAAATACCTACATTGCTAAATAATTTAATTGAGCGAGTGACAGTGATTTTCTGATAAAAATCGGATTATCAGTTTCAAGTATGTAGTTCTAAAATATATCCGTCCCCCGAGCTATAGGGGATCGGATTATGAGAAAACCGTGTAATTC
>JAODFZ020026145.1:0-14009 GCA_027574845.2 Deinopsis erosa
AAATTCTATTTTCTAGTTTATTTTTGTATGTAAAACGAGTTGTAAGATAAGTAAGTTGCAAGAAATTGTTTATTGGTAAAATATGCGAATAATATACAGGAAAAAATTATTAATCATCAAAATATTTCCATAGAAAGTGTGTTTCGATGGCGTTTTATGTGTCAGACCACCAAAGAATTTAAGGGCGTCAGAAAAGTTTCTGACAGGCCCAATTACATATTTCTATTGACGTCTGCTTAAGAAATACTACAACAAAAAATTCAAAACAATTATGATTAAAAGTCTTAAACGACACACCGGTGTATAATTAAACTTAAAAAAAAAACATTTTTATGATTAAAACGTAAAAAGAGTAAACGATTTTATTAAAAGTTGCTGTAGATAATGTAATAAACATAATTAAATTCAGATTAGTTAAGATATTAAGTGTAAGTAAGATTTAATAAATATATATGAAGCTATATGTGAGTGTGTGCGTATGTGTTAATGGGAAAAACTCAAAAGTAATATTATAATTTATCCAGCATTCTGTAGATTGGAATGTTCTTATCTTTCAGTGATAAAGCTACCATGTAATGAATGAAATAGCTGATGTTGAAAGTTATATGAGCTGTGAACAATTGTATTAGTAAATTACATAGTACACTACAATTAATCGCAAGCAATACTTAATTATGTAACTGTCCAAGTCTATGTTTATTATAGCAAGTAATTATGATCTACATAAACAGAAATTACAATGCAAGAATGACGTTTATTATTACGTAATTTTCTGCTCTAACTACTATCTTCTTCGTCAACTTTTCATTTAGCTTCTTTATTCCTTTTTTTTAATTTTTTTTTTCATTTCGTTTTCAAACACATTCTATGTTAATAATTTATCATTGTTTGATTCAGAGAATTTTAGTAATTAGACAACAAGAAAAAATCATTTTAATAATAATAAGTAGACAAGTTAAAATAAAATAAAAATGAAGAGTAGAAGTGCTTCATTATTTTAATGATCGTGAACATGTTCAAAAACCCACGTACGATGAGATGACTTATTTGGAAAATTTTAATTAGTCTTATTATTTAAAACAAATTTAAATATATTTTTCATTCGATTTTGGCTTTTAAAAGCCTTTGTACACGTTAATAGTTTATTAGCATTTTTTACAAGTTTCGATTTTTGTGTTTTATTCAAATCACGAACAATAAAAAACAATTCTCAATTACGTTTTGTTAATATAATTAAAGTTGAAATATCTATGTATGTTTATAACGTGTTAATATAACCGATAACTAATAAAAAAGTTAACAAGTATAACATAAAAAAAGAAGAATTTTTAATTATAATTAAATCTAATTTTATTTTATTTTTATTAGGTGTATAATTGATTTATTTATTGATTCCAATTTCATGCTTAGTTATAAAATTTTCTTTGCTTTATTGAGACGTGGTTTAATTAAAAATCGTTTAACAAAATAAAGAACCATCCTCATTACTTATGCTTAATACATTAAATAGTTTTTAATTTTATTCCTTCAAAAAAAAAAGAAGAAATTAAATGAAAATAGTTTTTGATAGTTTTAATAAGTTGCTTTAGATATTTACATGTTCTGAACGTGAATTAAAAGTTGCATCTTACAATAATTATAAGCTACGTTTGATTACCACTTCATGTAATTAACTTTTCATTTAAGATTTTTTTCATCTTCGTTCTTCATAGGAACGGAGGAAACGTTCTAATTCAATCTCCTCTGATCGTCATTACAAGTATAGATTTTTAATAGAAATTAATTGCAAAAACAAATCTATTCCTAATCAATTGTACTAAACATGAAAAATTAATTTATTGAAAATAGGAATATTTTATTTCCATACGTGATGTTAGTTATTTTCTATTTCAAAGTCAAATTGTATAGTAAATTTTCATAAACAATTGCTATTTTCTTTGTATAGGTTTATTTATAAAATAAAATGTTAAGAAAAGTGAAAACTTATATTCAATAAAGAAACTGTGGATAATCAGCATAAAATTAGTAAAAGCATTTTCAAAGAGAAAATACTTTAACCAACTAAATACATTAAAAATATTTTCTTTAAACAAAATATGAAGATGAAAACTTATTTTAAACTACCTAAAATATAAAACTTTTTCAATTTTATTTCCATCTAATATTTGTAGTAATTTTAGAAAATAAATTATTTTTTGAGAAAGAAGCGAGATATAAACTTTGCCAATCCAAAGATCTGGCAAAGAATTTTGTCTTAATTATGATCTAATTAGTTCTATTTATTGACTGGCTATAAAACGCTGTCGAATCCATTTTCCGAACACATCCCCACAAGTTCATGATATACCGATTATTAGATATTGCGTTTTGATTACAACTATATCGTAGCAAAGTTTGCGTTTTTCTCTAGATTAGGAAATAACATAAAAACAAACTTGAAATCGAAAACAAAAAAGAAATTAGTGTTTCTGTTAAGTTGTGTGCATGTATATTTATATCTTGCGTGTCTTAATATTAAAATAACTGATAGATGAGACATTCTATTATATATTTATTTATTTAATGCATATGCATTTGAAATGCACGCATCTCCTATCAAATTATCATCGGATTGAAATAACGTGTTATTTCCTTATTCAAAAAAAAATCGTTTTTTTGTGGGCAATTTATCACTGTCAATTTTCTAAAATAAAGATTTCCATCATAAATTTGAATTATGAGATACTACAACAAATTTTTGTACACTAAGTGAATGTCGTATTGTTTATTTTTCCTTTCTTGGTGTAAAAATTTTTACGAAATATTAATTTACTGTTTTGCACAATTTTAATGGAATTAAGTAAAAGCTTCCGTTTAGTTTTTACTAATTATTTCTTACGTAACTACATTAATCTATTCATTAATATTAATATTAAGTATATATAAGTTTAGTAAATATGTTTTTTTATTAAATTAAATTAAATATTTAAAATACAGTGTACATATTTATTGTACATTGTGGTTCTGTTAAATAATAAAAAAGTCTTAATGTATTTTACGTAATTTATTTGAATTTATATGTACGTAGAAATTTAGTAAGTTCTTTATTTCGTTAACTGTTAGAAAAAGGGGAGACATAATTGAATTTGGGTTAAAGTGAAAAGTCATTGCAAGTTGAAAGAAAGTAAAGCGGAATCGACTTTTCACTAACATGGATGAAAATTGTCCCTACACATGTAAGAAAATCACCTATTACTGATTGTACAAGAAAACTACATTATCATGCTTTCTTGGATAGTTCTGTTAAAATGTCGGAAACTTATATGGTTTTTTTCACTTTATTTGCAAGAAATTGATGCGCCAATTAAAGGAAGTAATTTGTGTTTTACCATGTTGCTTATAACATCCTCTGTTTTACACATACATGAACAATAAATAAATTGTGAAATAATCAAATATTTATTGGTCATTTATTTATGATTGTAAAATTTCACTTTATTTATTCCTTTTTACACATGCAAATATTACGTTCGTCAAAACATTTCTTTTTTGTTTTATTTAACATACATATTTATATGATTTCGTAAGAGAAATTTCTATAAATAAAATATTTGCATATACGGTAGTTGAGAATTATATTTGTTTATTCAATTGCTAAAAATTAATAGAAACAATAATAAAAATAGTTCTATTTTTGTGAGCTGCATTTTTTTTGTATTATTCTTCTATTTTATTTGTTCAAAAACATTTCTATGTCTGTTTGATAATTAAATTTGTGGATCGTGAGAGAGTATAAAATGCAAGATTCCTACAGAATAATAAACATCGCAGAAGCATTAAAACATTATTTTTCACTTTTGTTTTTGTAAAATAAAAATAATGCTATGAAATATTTCTTTTGCAAACATTTTTTGCCTTCGTTTCCATAACATAGTTTGTCAGTGAATTCATAGAGTTATAAATTAAAAACTTACATTTCGTTAGCATTTTAAAGTTTTATTAATTATATCAGTTCAAGCAAAAACATGTTTTTTCCATCTTTATATTACACTTTCATCAAAATCATTTTTCTATGCAGCAAATATAATAGGGTCAACAAAGGCAGTAAATTACTCAAGAGATAATTTATGAATGCATATAATACTAGCTGAATATTTGGACAAGCTAAAAGGAAATATGAATTATAATTGTCATACCCTTATCTTAGCTGAATAAGTTTTGACCACCTGAGTTCTGATAACGCTTAACAATACAAAATACTGATTGCAAAATATAAATGATTTATTAATCGTAATAAAGAAATTTTTTATTATAACCTAGCTGTTGAATGATAAAAAATCCATTGATCGATTTAATGATGAAAAATGTTTAGATAAATTTATTATTGGTGGTCCTTTGAGAACACATCTGGCTATTGAAGTATGGATAACTGTCAGAAAGTGTTTGAATAATTTAATGTGCCAGTTGAGGCACAACCAATGTAAATTGATTGTTGATTGTAGAATAAGGAATTCTTATTCAGAGACATTAAACATAAATAATAGAAGCATGAAATTTATGCAATCACTTTCATTGATGTGAGTAACGCAGTCATTTAGATGTTGCCGGACAGGATATGTATGAATGACGTTATGTCCGATAAAATAGAAATTCGTCATTTTGAGTTGATGTCGGCACCATCTCTAATTTATTCCGTATATACGCACGCATCAAAAAAAAAGATTAAAAACTAATTCGATTATGTAAAAACATTTCTAGCTTAAATGACTAAAACTTAATCAATTTGTTTTTAATCAACTGAACATTTTCGCAATCTTAACAGAAAGAGTCAATAAATTTATATTGAATTGTGTTACTTTGTCAGAAAATACTTCATAACTACAATCTAACAGAAAGTTTTTAAATTAGTTCTTCACGTGTAAATTAAGTTTTAAATGTTTTAATTAATATTGAATATTAATAATAAATATGTATTCCAATTTATGCAATCACTTTCATTGATGTTGTTAGTAAATGTATCCGCAAACAATTCTAAATCTAGGATGTATCAATGACACATTATCTTATAAGCGGCAAATGATTTGATTGAAGAATTTTGTTTGTATGTATTCTGAGTATTCTATTCCAATTCATGAACACATCAACCAGCAATGTGATACTTAATTCTCGCATCTACTTTCTTCAATATCCTACTTTCTCTGTTCCGCGGGCATTTTTGACGCGTCGGTTTTTATCTTATATAAAAAGTACTCAACTTCTTCTTCTTCGGTCAACTCCCTACCTTTTGTCCCCCGGTACATTTACCTAAACAAGTGGGGATCATCTTCTTAACTTCAATACTGCATATAATAAGCATCTCCTTAAAACAGTGATTATTTTTTGAATTGATCGCGGCATGGCAGCAAGATAAATTCATTTAAAGTAGTGTCTTGTAGTTTAGGTTTGTTTTGTGTGATCAGTGAGTGTTCTTAACATTTAAGGATATCCCATACATTGGATTTGAAACATGTGGATACAACAGGTGTGTTTATTTGTAGAGGAAAAGAGAACGAGCATTTCAGTCTAAAAATCAATCAATTCAATAAGCTAGCAAAAGGAATTTATTCTCATGGCCCTTTGTTAGTCTCATTCAATTGGTTTTTATCATCATTCTTAGCATCTTAATAATTTCTAAGCTGAATTAAATTATTCAAATCAAATACTATAATAATATTCATGCTATTGACAATCATTTCATTTTTTATTCTTATGTTGTTTCAGTCAGACAATAATTGTAGTTACATAACTGTTAACGTTAGTGCAAGTGATTTAAATAAACGAGACTAACGTGTATAGTTAGATGCAACGAAGCGGAAAATTTATTACCGCAGTTTAATTTACCTTTACAGTTTCAACGTGAGATAATAAGATCGGTCTTGTTTTGTTTCATTTCTCTTTTTACGTTTATTTGGAACGAATATATTGTCATTTAGCTTAAATTAATACAATATACCTAGCGTACTTTTTAATAGAAATATTTGCATTGTATCTAACGTTCTTTTTCACGGTTCTCCTATTGTAATATTTTCGTTTGGAATTAAGTGTGAGAGGTTTTCGATAGTGATGTGTGGCCGAGGGGTGTAATACGGATTTAGTTGAAATTGGATACGCGGGTTATTGTTTGAATGGTACTGCTTGAGGGTTTCATATCAATCTATAAACATAAATGTCTAAACGCGCAAATTGAAAACAGATCAACATTTGTGAACATGTTATGTTGTTATACATAACTATATTTTTTATGGTTACGATAATTGTGAACGCATTCGTTTGCTCGATATATGTGGTTGACAAAATTAATAACGTGCGGTATTTATTAGAGTATATCTTTAAGTTAAAATATTTTCTATTATAATATTGTATATAATGTAATTGCGCGTTTAAACTGAAATGCTTTACTTACTTACTTACTTTGATTATTTTAAATAAAATGCTTAAAGAGAACTATTAATTTGCTTGCAGATGTTTGTTGCATTGTTGTGCACATTATTAGCGACGCAACAAATTGCTGCTGTTGTAAATACAAGTCAAAATGTCGCTGCTGAAAATGATGCAAATGCAAATAAAAATGTGGCTGAGTCTAACAGTGGTAGTAGTTCTACAAATGTAGTAGATTCTCTCGCAGCTAGCTCAGATAAAGAAAGTAATCGTCGAGAGGCACCATTAGGCGACACGTTTGGAACCCAAATAAAACCGCATGAAGTTTATGGACCACCTCTCGATACATATGTTCCAACAGCTCCAAGCAATCCAGGATTGCCAGTGCCAGTTTATGGAATTCCAGATGGCCCCATAAATAATATTGTTTATTCAGGACCGCCGCCAGATATTCCGCCTCCAATTCATTCAGTGCCAAATATTTATGGTCCACCTAAAGATACATATGGTCCACCGAAAGAGATTTACGGGCCTCCAAGAGAAGTATACGGTCCTCCTAAAGAAATTTATGGCCCACCTCCTACCAAATATGGTCCTCCTCCAGGTAGTTTTCCAAAACCACCGAAACCCTTTAATCCAATACCTTTTAATAAACCAAAACCTCTATATGGACCTCCACCTCGACCACATTATGGACCACCTCAGCATAAACCGCATTTTAAACCACTAAAACCACAATATGGTCTTCCACCGAAACCACAATATGGACCACCTAAACATCATTATGGTCCACCAAAACCACACTATGGGCCACCAATTAAACATCACGGTCCTCCACCTCCACCACCTCCGCAATATGGTCCACCAAAAGAGCAATACGGCCCACCTAAAGAGCAATATGGCCCACCAAAAGAGCAATATGGTCCACCAAAAGAACAATATGGTCCACCAAAAGAACAATACGGGCCACCAAAAGAGATATATGGACCACCAAAAGAGATATATGGACCACCAAAATACCATGGACCACCAGCGCCACATTACGGACCACCTGAACCCATTCCTCACGGACCTCCACATCCAGGTGCGCCAGCACCACCAACGCCACCAGATATCAAATACGATGGTTGGCAACCAATTCCTGGACTAGTTTCAAGGCCACCTTCTGGTATATATGGAGTACCAAATGATGGTCATAATGGAATTGGTGATATTTCATTCAACACCGAATTTGTGCCATCTGCAGTTCCAAGTCATGGTATACAATCGTTAAGTTTAGGTTCGTCATATGGTAGCTCTGCAGGTATAAGCGATTCATATGGTGCTCCGCTGAATACTGTAACTGGTTCTGGAGGAGTTATTAGTACATCTGGAGATGCGCATATTCATAATCAAGATCAAAGTGCCATATCATTAGGACTATCTGCCGCAGGTATTGGTGGTAATGGTCAGGACGGTCATTTATCAGTAATAAAAAGCATTGGTTATGAAATATTCCCACACGGCAATGGAGGTAATTCAGGAAGTATTAATGTGAATAATGCTGCTGCATTCACAACTGACACATACCAGGCACCTCCTCTCAGTTCATATTCTCCGAACGGTCCATACGCAGCATCACATTCTTATAAAAATAATGGTGTTGCATCATCTTTTGTTTCATCGTTTGGACCATTTAACTCAAATATAAGAGGTTTATCTTTATCATCATCGGGTATTGGATTAATTCCACCAAGCGGATTGTATGGCATGCCTCCTAGTGGCCAATACGGAACACCTTTAATAAATGGTCCGCATCATAATAATCTTGATATTAATCCACCAAAAAATCCAATAGTATTTAGAGATCCTGTACCTCATGGTTTATTACAATCTATTGGTAATCATGTAGCACAAAAGGATGCCGCTGGTATAATTGAAAGTGTTCATTCAAATTTTAATGGACCTTCCTACATTCCACCACCAGTACCAGATCTATCTCATCATAAGGATGATCTTAAACCGCCTTCAACATTATATTCATTACCACGCGATAACAATCCAATTTCATTCCAAGGTGGCGCGATATCATCTGGAGGTCATGCTTCTGCACTTACAAGTTACTCAGCACCATTAAATACAATCGATAGCACATATGGCGTGCCACAAAATACTCATCAAGGTGGTTTAACAGTCAGTATAGACAATTCTTTACCTCCAGCTAGCATCGACTTAACTCATTACGGCGTACCGTCCTTCTCTAATGGTGTACCTCACGACTGTAGCGCCCACAAAGCACAAGCATTGCCGCAACTCTCTTATCAGTTACCAACTAGTTATGCATCGATACAAACTGGTAATGTTCAATCAGGACAATATCCTTCATTAACATACGGAACACCCGATCTACAAACAGCGCATTCACAAACAAATGGCGCATCAGCAAACGTTATTGTTAATGAAAATAAAGATCAATATGGCAAGTCTTTAGCTGAAAGTTTCGCTCCAGGAGGCGAACTCATTAAATCACAAAGTATAGATTTTAATAACATTCCAGTGCAAGGAGCATTAGGTACATATACTTTGCAAATTCAACCAGCCGGTGGAATTAATGGAAATGGCCCATCTTCCGGCCCAGTTCCACATGATCAAGTATTAAACGATGGTTTATTGCAGTCAATACTTGCTGCCATTGAACAACCTCAACAAAAAGATGCACACATTTTAGGACAGCCTTTGTTACAGCTTCCACCCAATCAAGCACAAATTCACGATGACTTTCAATTACCATCTTCAAATGCACCACAACAATTTAATTTACAAGGCGATGATGAGGGCCAACAATCAATTAAAACTCAAGTTGTTATAGTTCCTCCAACGAGAGATGAACAAGCAAAAGATGAATTAAAAGTAGAAACACAAACAGTAATAGACGAAGAATCGTCAAAACCTTCTGAAGGTGATTCACCGCTTCAATTAATTGAGAACAATGAAATCGCTTTATACTTCCATAATAACTCAGATGAAACACAACAACCGAAAAAGGAAACAACAGCAGATTCGGTAGTTAAGAATGGTCAGCAATATGGAAGTTACGTTTCCTTTAAGACGCCAAATGCAAGTTACGTTTATGGAGACTTGAAATCAGAACCAGCAACTGAACAAAAATAAATATGTAAAAAGTGCTCAAAGACTTTAAACTAAGTTTTATTGCATCGTAGTAGAGCATTGGTACTTGAAATCTATACAAAGTTCTACTTTTATTTCATTACTGGAGATACTTATAGAACATAACCGTTTATATTTCAAGTCCACTTTAAAAAGTATTCCCAAATGTTTACTATTTAAAGAATGTAGTGTTAAGTTAATTTATTGTACTTAAATGAAATAATTTTAATAAAAAAATAATTTATATCAATGTTATCATTAATTAATTAAATGTATGTACAAAGAATTTCATTTTGAGAGAAAGTAAACGAACAGAATTTTCAAATATAACTTGTATTTACTTGTTTTTATTATAATAACGCCCAACTTATTGTTAGATCATGTTTAAAATGAATGCGGTGGTAGAAGATTAGTTGAAACAATCCATCAAAATCTCATCTATCATCCTAATTTGATAGGATCGTGTATTTCTTCTCAATTAACAAATAGGAGAGGGCGAAAAGTTATTCTTTTCACTTGAAAAATAACCATTCTACGACGGCAAATGCATACTCAAAGAACGAACAAGATAATTATATGTCATTATTGATGACTGCTTGCTTAGGGATGCATTTTTTGAATACCAAAATCATCTTTCAACGCCTTCAAATATTTAGGTCAATTCGTAACCTATTAAAACAAACATTTTTCGAGAATTTCAAATTTAAATTCTTAACTATAATCATCCATTTAGGTGTAATTGAACATTTATGGCACAATAAGCATTTATTTAGAATTAACCTCAACGTATGGTAATTTTTATTGCGAGTCTATGTAGAAATTTCTTGCATTACTGTAATTGTGAAGAAGATTTTATGTTCAAGATCATGATATAATTATTTTGATAGAAATGAAGTGTAAATGTAATATATGTTACATATATTAAAATTACGGTGTAATTGTATATTCAAAATTCGTCAAAATATAGGTTCCGATTAAGACATAAATTGCATTCAAATTAGCAACACGCAAATTTATCCAAATGAAAGTCTACTCAAATGCAGGTTGGCTTGAATTGTTTATTTAATTCCATCTATTTAATCGGATCCATTTACATTTAGTAACCTACGGAAAATGAATCCTTAATTACATGAATATCCTGACTAATTAGATGCAAACTATTCATTCGATTGCATGCATCTAATATACAATTTATTGCTTTATATATTTAAATTTATTATTAAACAAACAAAGCCTATTAATCCACCTGAATGAAGAACGCTTTTTTTTCTATTTTATTCACTTGTTTTATATTCTTTCAATTTTTTTCTCTGCGGTGTAACCTTGAAATAATTTAATTACAGAGAGTTCTCTTTGGTGAAAGTCTGTAGGTCAACAGACATAAGTAATAGGTATTCGGACTGAAACGATCGGTGAAAGAAGTTAAGAATTACAACTCATGCAACAACCATTTCTGGAGGTGTATGTTTGTGTGCATCTTCTTTCGTTTCGTTTCAATACCTCTTTGAACTTAAAACACAATTACTCAATATTATAATATGTGGATATTAAAATCTTTTATTTCATCATATATAAAACACTTGTTTTATTCACATTTTTATTTATTATAGATCTTTAAATTAATAGATGTAAAATCGTTCTTATCATTTATTACAACATACACAGTTGGTAACTAATG
The DNA here is from genome assembly GCA_027574845.2 of Deinopsis erosa. Lineage (NCBI taxonomy): Eukaryota > Metazoa > Arthropoda > Insecta > Coleoptera > Staphylinidae > Deinopsis > Deinopsis erosa. The sequence continues at coordinate 11,222 of JAODFZ020026145.1, forward strand.
AAGCACGGAATGTTAATATTTTAACATTTCGAAAAAGAAAACAAGCTTGATAAATAATCTTCAAACAAATGAAAATAAGAATGGGATGAATTCTTTTAGTTTCGTTAATTATGAACTTACAATTACTCTTAACACAACAATAGTGTAAATTATTTTTATGACAGTTCCTCATAAAAGGAAACTTGCGAAATAATTTCGAACGTTTTTACATGCAATTGCACTAGAACTTTTGCATTACTGTTTTTTAAAGTGCAATAGTATCACAAAAAAAAAGAAGAAAAATGCACACAAACAACGAAAAAACTTTTGGATGTGTTTATCAAACAAATTTACATACATATATGCAAATGTTGTTTTATTAATATTTACGTTAAAGATTTCTGTTATAAAATGTTGCGATTAATAAAAATACGAGGAAAGATTAAAAAAGTACATTAATAATGTTTCTTTAAATGAAAGCGGAATCTACATGCATTAATTAAAAACAAATAATGCAAGGGAATGTCTGTGAATTATGTCAATATTTTACTATAAATAGTAACATAAATATTTCTCTTCCCATACAAGTTCTATTTACTTTCATATATCAATATATTAACAAATTTTGTCTATGTCACAGTAAAATATTTTCTTTTTAATGCGAAACATTTTATGAAACTTCTTAGAAGAAGAAATTGAAAACAAATTAATGCATTCCCTAGTTACGTACGCCACTGTTTCTAATTACATCTCATCTCATTACATTTAAAACATATAATAATATAATAAAAATAATCGATTTAATCAAACTAAGAATTTTTATAGAGTTAACTATGTAATAATGATTGATTTATTCATAGTTTTACTAACGATCAATAATTAATTAGTTTTTGTGATAATGTAATAATTATATCGGGCATAGATTTTATAAATAAATATTTCATATTTATTTACATATTGATGAAGTACACACATTTGAATACACAAAATCTATATTTGTTTTTGAGTTTTTTTTTCATATAGCAATTACTAATAAATTTTGTAACAATAAGGAATGTTAATTTAAGGAGGATATACATACAGTTAGTTAGATAATGATGAACGAAAGTGATCTAAAATAATTTAATAAATATTGAAAGAGAAATCTTAATTCCGAACATCTTTATATGACATGTATTACTATAAATTATCGAACGTAATCAAATATGCTCTTATATTACACGTTCATATTTTTAAATAACTATAATTCTTTGAGAGTAGACTTATATGGTAACTAATAACTATAGTTACATTATTTAAGACTCTCAAAAAACAGAAAAAACACATTAACGTTCAAGAACTTGAAACATAAATATAAATAATGATGAAACAACAGAGTGTGTGAGAGAGAGGGAGAATGAAATTTGATGCACTTTAATCATACTTCAGAACATATCCGCTAAAAGCTTAAATTTATCCTTTTGAATTATCATTAAGGAGAAGTAATCATCAATTAATCTACGACTAGTTTTAATTTTATTCTAATTTCATTTAAATTGTACATTGCAACATTAATTAAAGTCAATTATTACTTAATAAATGAAGCATATTTAATTGATAAATAGAAATTTCAATTTCATTTCCACTATGCATTCCTAACAACTAATCATTAGAGGAAAAAAATATATGAAGCTATCAAGGAACAAATGAAATTTAATGAATTGTAATAAATAATAAAAAATATAAGTATTTTACTAAATTGCTAATAATCTATAGAATATATCCTGGTCATTTGAGTGTAACTATAAAATAAAAACATCAAACTTTTTTAATGAATGCAATTTATTGCTTAATATACTTGCTTATTATATATTGACTATAAAATTGTTTTGATGATATACACAGCAAATTGGTTTTTTATTTAATATCTTAAAATTTCATTATATTTTTATATAATAACTCTTTGTTTTCCTCATGCCTAAATGCTTTATTAGTTCGATCTAATAGAGACTCTCGTATTTATATAAAATATTTATTAATATAAAGCCGTATCGTATAGTTAAGAAAAGACTTCCACGACAATTCACTTTTATTGCATTCACAGAAAAGTCGCTGACAAAAAAAATTATAAATGAGAGGCTTTCTTGATAAACCTAGCCGCTCATAGTAAAAAATGTATTTTTAAGAGTAACTATTGCACATTATTGTGTAATTGTGTTGTACGTATTACCGTGATTACGTAACGCAATCTTCCTAACCGCTAAGCATCGAGGGACATTTTAATGTCAATGCTAATCGGTTATTCGGTAAATAAGTTACCCATCCACCATCTTTAAGCTTCGATAATGTTGAGCTGTTCCATTACTTCATTTTTACTTAAATATAAACTGGTCATCCGCCAAAACCACGCTTTAACTTCCCTATCTTTCTCACATATGGGAATCATTTCTTATTAGGTGAACTTGTCTTTAGATGCGCTGGCAGCGACGCTGGAATACACTTCATATAATTAATTTATAAATGCTCTATGTTAAAACAACTCATTTTTAGCTATCGGTTTAAGAACACACAAATACTTATATTGGTGTCTTTTACAACCCTGCTAACAATTCCAATGAATACACAATTTCGTACCTTTTTCGACAGAGCTTGCTAATATTTGAAAAATCAATTCTATAAGAATTTATTAGTACAGTAGAGCGTAGATTATCCGTAGCGATCGGGGACAAAGGTAGTTCGGATAACGAAAAATTCGGATAATCGAAATGCATGATGACATATAGGTAATATTTAGAAATTATTTAAGTCACACGTCCAGACACGTCGTGAA
>JAODFZ020026274.1:0-14309 GCA_027574845.2 Deinopsis erosa
ATTACTACGTAACGTTACTACTTAACAGACGTCCCTGTAGATAAAAGTATAATTTGCACTGCATGTGTAATGTACGTAAGTACATCCATACAAGTGTATAATGTAAATTCGCCTTTAGATTAATTTGCTTGCATACGCATTTTCAATGTAAATATGGAAAATATTAACAAAGCATTGTTTAGCACAAACTAGCTTAGCTAGCACACTTTTGTCTGAGATCACAACAATGCGACATATAAATACCAACAACAGCACGTGCATTATCGATGCAAATACGTGCACATTATGCACAATTCTGTTATGGTAATTTATAAATAAATCATCGTATAAGATACATTCACTATTTTGATTATTCCGACGTGTTTGTTGTACGCTGCTTAGAAACAAAACAAGGAAGAAAGAAAAAAACGCTTCAAACCCATTCGAATTTTCACATAAAAGTGTATTCATAGCGAATTCTTTTTGGCATTGATGCAAGTTAGCATATTTTTATATTGCAACTAACAACATATGAGCGTAGTTTTAGAAAATAGTTTATACTGAACGCATATGCTAATAATTAAACGTTTCCTATTTTCATAATTATGCAGGCGATTAAGTATAAAGTTACTTCACACTTACGTAAGTATAGGCTATAATAATTTGCAATTAATTTTGATTAATAAATTGAAGATCCGAGAATGGCGAAATTGAAACGCACTAAATCGAAAAAGGATCCCTATGACACGATTGTGGGTACAATTTCTGAGGAGGTGGAAGTTCCTCAGGCGTCCGAAGTGGTATTCAGAAAATCGTGGCAGATACGACAATTTAATAAAACTATATCGAAACGTGATCTGGTTGACAGCCCCGATTTTCGTTGTTCCGTGAATGGCACAACAACATTCTGGAATATATCAATACGATTTTGGAAAGGTATACATAATGACATTTTTATGATTTCAATTGAAACGCTTGTTATAAAAGGGCCAAGAGGGAAGAAGATTAAAAATCCAATCGTTATATGTCTCAATCTAACGGGCTGTGAAACGGATATAACCGGACAGGCGCGAATTAGATATCAATTTGGCGTGTGGGATGCGAACATTAAACATTGGGAATGTTGTCCAATTAACAATGTTGTATTGAATCTGCAAAATACGCAAGAACTTTTATCGATTGGTCATATCAATTTGGGCATTAACGACAGGCACATTGATAATGGTAAAGCGTTCGTTCGCCAGCCAGAGTAAAACATGACGTATATCTTTTGAGTGTTCGTTTTTATTTTAAGCCAAGGATGTTAGTATAATGGTTAAAATACAAATCGTACAAGCGGAAGAGGAAAAACACAGCCTGTCACAGGACTTGGCAAGAATCTTTGCTAAAACTAATGACGAGTACTTCGATACTATCATATTCGCTGGCCCGAATCCGGAATCTAATGAGAAAGTTGATGAGAATTGCATTGAGAAAATTATCAAAGCGCACAGCTTGATAATAAAAGCTCGTAGTCCGATGCTTGCTGTAATGTTATTACCTCACACCGATGATAATATTAAGGTTTTCTAACTTACCGAGCGAATGAACAATAAGGAAAATTAAAATAATTTTCTTATTTCAGACAATTAAATACAAACTGACGCTGAACGAATTAAGTCACAATTTATTAACAGAACTTTTTCGGTACATTTATACTGATAAAGTTGATTCAATAGAAACATACGCGAATAAATTGCTTCCATTATCACTCAATTTCTGCATACCAGGATTGCAGTCATTATGTGAACGAACTCTATGTGAATCAATCACTCCCAACAATGTTGCGAATATATTAATGCTGGCTGATCAATGCAAGTGCGAGAATTTGCGAAAAGCTGCCTTACATTATTGCGAAGATTCGGATACGATAAAGGATAATTTAGTCGTAGGAGGTGAGTCTATAAATAAACAAGTTGAAACTATTTCAATTTCATTACCTAAATTGTTTGATATGATGAATTCATTCATTTGTCTATTTTCAAGGCAAGACGTTAGCATGGCGTGTTATGGAAATGGTCAATCCTGATCTATTTCTGGAAGCGTGCGAAAGTATTGGAAGTTCTTCGAGTAACCTTGACTGTCCATCGACGCCTGGCTCAGGCAGTGACTATTAATTGACGTAAAGAAACAGGTGAACTATTAAAATGTTGTTTATATTAATAGATAAAAATATAATCTAAACGTCTAATACAAAAATGATTGGTTATAAGCTAGAAAAAGTTATATAAAATAATAATAGTAATACTGAGTCAGATTATTTTATATATATAAATAAGAACATCACAAATGTGTTAATCATAAATAATAAGTACATATACATCTAAAATGTTTTGTATATCATTATTATTATTATTATATAAATACTGATAAAAAGTTTAGTCGATTGTTGCTTTACTAGCGAACGAAGTCAATGATGATATTTCATTTGGACTGGAATCGGTTGGCAATCGATTGAATTCAACTTCTTCACCGTTCTCCCCACAAATTGTATCGGATGGCCATTGTTTATGGCTGGGCGCGTACAATATTATCATACTGCATATGTAAATGTTCCACATCCCATAAACTGCCGTGAACAAAGCTGATGATAGTTCAATGTGATCGATATCGTCATCCCATTTATGCTGTCCCTCATTCACTTGACTTAGGATAAAGGAAATGATTGTCACTGCAGCGCAAATAAGCGTTACTAGCATAAGAAAGTTGAATCTATAAATAATTCCCTCGTAATGTAAACGACGTGCGGATGACATATTTGGAAGTATTGTACGTTTGATGCTTATATTCCTGAACACCTTCCATATCATATAGCAGAGGAACATGAAGTAAATGCACGCTGAGATGCCAGCCAATATGATGAATGATAATGCAAGATTCGTTCCAATCGGTGTCACCCAAATCGAATAGAATGGATTGCGTAATTGCACACCGCGTTCGCATAAATCGAATATGAGAAGCGATGTGCAGCCGATGACAATAGCACTCAAATGCTTCCAATAACGTTTTAAAGTGTTCCTCTCGCCGCTATCTTGAATAAGCATATGCTCTCCAGCGAAGACGAGCCAGAATGATAGAAGCGTCGCATAGAAAACGCCCTGACGTATATCACTGAGCAGGAGCATGTAAGGCATTTCGAAAAAGAGTGTTAGGAACTCGATAGGCATGTCGAGGAATGCTAATGCGCTCCCTAAGTACATAAGCATGTATTCGAGGAGAACGGGCGTACGATCGAGGATGTAAACTCGATGCCAGAACCACCACATAATGCTTAAAATAATTGGAAAGAAAACTGTCTTCAGGCTCAACCATACTTTCGTGAATCCACCATTCATGTAAATTGCGTGTAGAAAGACGTCGTGCACCCATCCAAAATTATTCTTCTTATTATTGACGAGTAGACGTAGATTCAGCAAGTAGAAGTCATGATGCAATGAGCCGAGTTCAAATAATGGAACGATTGAACAATTGTAAGTGTATCCTTCGTCCTTTTCGATACCTTGTTGATAGTCCCAACTGCAATCCATAATACGTTTCTCAACTGAGTGAATATAATATTTCCATTCTTTATCGCCTTTATTTTTATAGGCGAGACGTGCATCTAATATAAGTTCTAATACCGGATCCATTTTAAATTCCTTTTTGTGCACCAAATCAAATTGCAGAACGCCAACTAGATTTTGTTGCCAGCGCGAAAAGTCTTGTTCCCCATGCGGCATTTTCATAACAAAAACAACATCTTTTGCTGTTATATGATCTTTCATTAACGCCTCGCTATCAGCCAATTCAATTCGATTGCAATCCGGCGTTAACCATCGATTGATATCATTGTTATCAGGCTGTGGGTCCTTGCATGCAGTTGAAAGAATTCCCAATGTACGTGCAGGCGATGGTGCAATAAAACCGCCGATTAAAAAACAAATCACTTCACCCACGAGGAAAATTGATACAAGTACAGATAATTTACGACCACTTAAATTTTCTAATATTGTTCCCGCCATTGTTTCTATTTAAATTTTGCGATTAGAACATCAAAGCAAAATGCCGCATTTCAACAAACACGTAGACGCCATTTACAAACAAAAACGAGGATCAAAAGCATGCGCTGCAACAGTTTAATTGCTTCCATAGAGCAATCTCTAGTTGAGAAGCTGCGAAAGGTAGAAATTCAAGTTTAGCGCTACCTGTAACCGCGCCATCTATTGACCATCTCAGTACTCTAAAACAAGTAAAGTTATATAAAAACCGATTTTATTATCTTAACAGGTAAATTATATATTAAATTATAATACATTCTTTGGATTAAGTATACTAATAAATAGTCAATCATATAATACATAAGTCCACTCTTCATCCGCACTTTGACTTGCTGTTATATTATCTATTGTTCGTTTTTGTCTTAACAAGCTCTCTTTTAACAGAATCAATGATTTCTTTTCACTTTCCAGTTGCTCGTTACGTTCACGCTGTCGCCTTGCCTCAGCTCCCATATCAGCCTTTAATTTCTCACACTTCTGTGATTGATAACAAATTTCGGTTTGTACCTATAACAAAAACCCAATTTAGTAATTCTTATAGGATTTATATTGAATTGTATCAACTTTAAGGTATTCTTGAGCTAATTTTTTGTGATCTTCGAATAAACTAACGCTTCTAGGATCATTAAAATCGGGCGTTGCAGGCCGCAAATCTTCATCCAAGAGCATATGCATATTTTCCAAATTCGAATCATGCAAATTAGTTGTTTCCGTTGTTAATTGCGCATCGGTTTGCAAAACACTACCAGCACCTTAAAAATAGAAAAAAATTGAATGATTAATACAAATATGCAAGGTCAGGTCAAACATATTTTAAGAATTTAATCAAAAAAAGCGAATAATTAATCACAATTCCAATAAACGCATCTAATGCGAGACAATTCTAAAAAAAATCAATTGTTTATGATTCTTGCTACTAATTTACATATTATTGACTCAAAGCAATTTATTGCAGATGATGGAGTTTCGCGTTCTATTTGCTGAAATTTATGGTCAGTTTTCGAGTAATGAGTAATAATGAAGTTATGCGGCTAACAATGCCCTTTGCCAATAATTTATAAGAGTTTCGTATTTTCGCTATCACACACACATACACAAACATTGTTTTCATTCAATTTTTGGCCTTGCGCCCAACATTTTTGATTTTATCTCTAGTATTTTGCTATTGTGACTAATAATGACTAACGACGAATTAAATTAGATTCGTCCCATACTTCTTAATAATAAACAAGGTCTAGTGCGAACGTGTCCTTTAATTACAATCAATAAGAAGATAATTACCCTTATCAGTCTTTGATGGCTTGAAAATAATCCAAGTATGTTTTGAAAACACACCAGCTGTTGACCAATCGCACATTTTAATTACACATTTATTTAATAACTATATTAATTAAACATTATACGAATATGCATAAATATTAACAAGAAATTTTTAAAACATTGCACTTAAAAACATTTAGAATACTTCCAAATTCGCACCATTCGCATTCAAAATTCAAACATCAATTTATTGGATGTTTATGTAAAGTTAGAATGAATCACTTAAAATTTTCAGCTAATTTGTTTAAACAATTATTTGGAAAATACGTTTCGTTAGCGAAAGGACACATATTCACGAGGTTAAAACTCTTTACAAATAAAGTACATCTAAACTCTAAACAAACTGCTCTAATTTTATATCGGTGAGTCAGCCTAGTCTAAAAGCGTTTCCTATGTGACTTTTCAAGTAAGATACAAGCTGAAAATCGTGCCACCAAATTAAACCAATTTTTATTTTGACATATTTAATTAATTGTACACAAAATATGTGTTCGAGCTTATTAAATACGATGCATCTTATAAACAATATGAATTATGCAATAAGTACATTGAAATTTTTTAATGCGTTTCAATGGAATGAGTAATGTTTTATTATGAATAAAAATTATTTATGTTTTTGTTTTATATATATATTAAGGGTTTATCGAAATAGAGTTGATCTTGTTGTTGTGTTATTCGAATCCTGTAACGTATTTCTCTATGAGTCATGCTTTTAAAGAAAAAGCCAATGCCCCAAGAGCTCGAAATAAACATCAAATGAAACCACACGGCTATTAAGACATAATGCATCTATTAAAAAAGCACATTACAAATATAAAACACTTCCTAATAGCCATTAGAAATAACATATACTAATACAAAATTATATCACATCTTTTTTTTTTCTTTGAAAAAAACAAAATAAAGAATTAGTTTAAGCGTGCGATTTAGTTATAAATACTAATATAAAAGCATAATATGTGTATATAAATATTGTTAACAATAAGTATGGATATGAAGCATCCCCAAAGTACTTACAAGTGTTTTGCATCATAACGTCCAAGCCGGGTGTCGGTCGCAATACTAAACCGCTTGTGTCACATTCATCTTCGTCATTATAACCATTCTAATATAACAAAATCGACAGATTATATGTTGACCGATATATTAATAGTGTTTTCTCTCACCAGATTATGGACATCGACTGAAAGTGGAGTTAACATCTCGCTCGTTGGCTGTGGCAGGCTCACGATACGCGGGGTAAGTCCTAAATTATTACTAGGAAACGATTCAATTATGTCCTCATCGCTGCTACTCAGCATTTCCTCTTCTTCATCATACAGTGTTGGTTCCTCGAATATCAGAGGAGGAATTTCTTTTGGAAAAATTGACATGATTTTCTCCATTTCATTAACAATCTAATAAGTAAATAAATGAATATTATAAATTAATTAGTTTTATCAAAATTACTTCGGACATGGTTGGACGTTCATCCGGATTGTGATTCCAACATCGAGTTAATAGATTTTGTATGACCGGTGGGCAGTTATTAATTAATTGTGGTCGTTTTCCTTTGTACGCCGCCCATAATATTTGAAAATGTGAACATTTTTTTAATGGGAAAGGTTTACGTCGCGTATAAATCTCCCATGATATCACACCTAAACTATACGTATCGCATTTTTCGCTGTAGCTGGATGACGTAAATACTTCCGGAGCCATCCATGCAGCTGATCCCTTATCACTTGTCATAATAGTTCGTTTATCGACAGCCGTACCAAAATCACAGATTTTTAAATGTTTCCCTTGACTAACTATTAATAAATTAAGTGATTTTAAGTCGCGATGTATTAGAGGCGGATTCAATGAATGCAAATATTCAACTCCCTAAAATATACAAACATTATTTCAATACTACAATATATTATCAATTAGCCTACTTGGGCACATTGTAATATCCACGAAAAGGCGTTCATTAATGAGTATTTTATATGTGGTGCGTTGTAAAGTACATAAAACAATGATCCAGCTTCGGCGTATTCCATTATTAAACAAATATGAGGTTCCTTGGTGCATGCACCATATAATTTAATAATATTTGCATGATTAACACGAGATAATTGCCGGAGTTCAATGAAAAAGGCTTTTCTTTCCTCTTTCGTCGATATGGCTTTGATGGCAACATCTCGTCCCTTCCATTCACCTTTAAATACTTTTCCAAATGTTCCTTCACCTACAATCTAATAAATCACATTGAAATTCATTAATTTTCTTTGTTTCTAATGGTAATATTCACCTCTTTCTTTATAATTTCGCTATAATCAATTTCATTAAAAGATGGCTGATATTCATCAGATTTTAACTCCATAACGACTAGTATAGGCTTCTTATCATTACATATTTAAAATAAATTTGTCCAAATGACCTTAAAGTATTTTTTTAAATATAAATATTAAATAAATTGACACATTTGAGGTTATGTTATGCAGACACAAGTAACCAACATTATAATTCAAAATTTAATGAATTTATGTTGGCTATATGTTAAAACTGGCACGAGTTTGATAGTTTGAAATATTTGTAACGCACTCATAAAAGAAAAATGCTTACTTATGAACCGACAGGTAAAATATCGAACAAAAATTATAAATAGACATTTACGTATTATTAATATAGATGAGGAATTAATAGAACTATTCAGTGCTGCTGGACATCGTGATTATCAGACAGTAAAAAGCTATCTTGCAAAAGGAGTAGATCCAAACATTAAGTATAAATTCAATGCAATGCTTCATGTAGGCGCAGGATCTGGCGATTATATTTTATGCAAATACTTACTTACATTTGAAACAATTAATATTGATGTAATATCAATCAATTATGAAGTAACACCTTTATTCATGGCTGTAAGACACGAACATGTCCACATTGTTGAATTACTAACCAAGCACGGTGCAAACGTTAATGTAAAATGCAGGTAAATCAATTAAATTACACAGGGCAACACACAAAAAGGCCCAGAAATGAAAATAGCAACACTTTGCTAATTTCGAGGGACTAAGCACAAAAATGACAATAAAATTCATCGACTGGCTCTGGTTTAGGAGAGGCAGAGATGTTTATGTCAAGGGTGACTCGAAATTAGTAAAAATTTGCTATTTTCATTTCTGCACCTTGAGTTTTATCAAAATTTGTTGCCCTGTGATAATTGAAACATTTATATGAAGGGTAATTTATAGAAATGGCATGACAAGTTTACATGAAGCAGTTACATTGAGCAATACTGCAATAATAAGAATTTTAATTAAATATGGAGCAAATGTTAATGCAATTGATATATTTTCGCATACACCATTATCGATAGCAGCTATAGATATATACAATATAAAAATCACACAGATATTGCTTGAAGCAGGAGCTGATCCCAATTTATATCGTCCTTGCAGTATTCCCTTGCTTTATGGTAACTTAAACATGAGATAATGAAAAATATTTTATATAATTTATTAATAGAAGCAATACTGAATTACGCTGACATAAAATTCATGCGAATATTGCAAATCTTAATTGAATATGGTGCAGATCCCAACCAATTAGATGATTTTGGAAGAAATGCGATGCATTTTGCAGCAATGAATGGTTCGTATCAACTTTGCCATTATTTGAATTCAATTAATTGTCAAAATGATATTGTCGATGTAACGGATCGGACACCTTATATAGTTGCCATTGAACATGGCAATCGACTCTTCCAGCAATGCTTACAAAAAGAATCCAGAATAACAATAGGAATGTCGAATGTAGAAAAAACGCAATAAGTTTTATGAGGTTACTTCATATAATAGGATTTGTTAGAGAAAATAAAAACAAATTAGCAATTAGCATGCGGTAATTATTAAAGCTGCGCTTATTATTTGAAATTTATTAATAAGCCAATAATAACAGGACATTAAATACATTTTATATCATTTTATAACATTTAATAAATATTTGGTTTATATAATATGTATATATATCTTACACTGACTGATTTTCATTTTTTTTTGATTTCATTACATATTTGCCAATTAATTTTAGTACACTTCATATATAATTATATTTCAAAAAATATACATCGATTTTACTAACATATATTAATCAATGATTAGATTAGATGATTAGATATGTTGAGTGGTGAATGTGTTTAAAGTAATAAGCGTTGATGTACAGGTAAATTCGGTTCTCTTTGATTAGCAAGTAATTCGGATAGAGTATAGAAATCGTTACGGCTCGGTCCATTCAAGTATCGCAGTTCCCTTGTCGGATCGTTACGTTTGGCGACCATAAAACGCTTTCTTCGATTCTCATTGAATCCGGCCCAACGTCCACGTTTCTCATAATAGCGCGGCTTTGTGTCGTAGTAATACTTGGGATTAATTGGTGGATAATGTTCAGCTACATGCGGATAGACGACAGGCGCATCTAACCAATCCTCATCATCTGGTTGTTGTTGTTGTTGTTGTTCATCCATATCGATATCTTTATTATCATTTGTTTGCCAATTATTACGTTCCCGTTCGTTTTCCATTAGTGTTAATATGGCGAGTATATCTTCTGGATTCAATTCGACGTCGCGCTTCAACCGATTTGTTAGACTAGAAATGAATTAGATTCATTAGTTATCTCTCCACATGCTTTCATTTTATTGAAAGTGTCTTCTAATCACGGACCGGCAGGAGGTTGGCGTAATAATTTAGTTCATTTATTTAATATACAGGATGTTCTAAATTAAATTTCATTAAGATAAAGTATAATCAGTGTTGCGCAACGTTTGTTAATTTTATTTTATTTACAAGGTTTTATTTTGACTTATATGTATTAGGTTGATGCATAAGTAATGCGGCTTTTTTCGAGCCTTTGTTTCGTTGACAAAATTGATGTGCTTTTTTTGAATGTTTTTTAAAGAAGAATAATAGATAATAAAAATGCTCCATGAAAATTCAACTAATATTTGCTATATTTTGCTGCTCTTTGACTCTTTGAGTCAAAAAGCGATCTCAATAATCACAAATATTTTTCAACAAATTTTATTCAATAAAAACGATAAAAATATTAACAAATAGATGGTTTGATCATTATTCATCATCATAAGTCACCACCTACTTCTTAGTTGACTTTTTTACCCATAGGATCGACCTTTTGCCAAGCATCTGGTAAACAGCTCTTGAAGTAGATTATGACTACGCCCCAGAATAATCATCAAACCTATTTGTTAATATTTTTATTGTTTTTGTTGAATAAAATTTGTTGAAAAAATATTGAGATTATTGAGATCGCTTTTTGAGTCCGCCGCCTGTCTACTTTTCTCAAAGGGGTACAGCATAACATGACGAATATTAGTTGAATCTTCATGGCGCGTTTTTATTAACTATTATTCTTCTTTAAAAAATCATTCAAAGAAAGCACACAAAGCACAAAGGCTCGAAAAAAACCGCATTACTTATGCATCAACATTATTAGGATGAAATCTTATAAGCGAATTTTTACCACCTTCCAATTATCCTATTGAATTTAGCACAAATTACTAACTAAATAATTGTTTTTTTTTAATGTAATTGGATGATAAAAGCTCGTTTTTTTAAAATGTATTATTAGTCTGCATATTCCAATTCGTTGCTATAGTGACTTCTAAATACAATAAATAGAATTTGCGTGCATCAAATAAATTTATTGAAGCGAAATTACTTTATCACCGAGACATAAGACAATTCAATCATTTGAAATGATATATACGTAGATACTAAAACATCTTTGTGATAATAATTTGATTCTATTTGCTTTTTGTATAATATATTACGAATTTTGTTTTTGTAAGATAAAGTAGCTGCTTTTATGATAAAAGAAAGGGATGATGAATAATGCGATTCATTTACGAGATGACATGCATAATGCACGTTTATGTTTCAGAGATGATGATGGTGATGAAAATAAATTGTTCTATCTTTGGAAGTGCGCGCTTAGTGAATATCAGCCGGCAGCAGCATTTGTTGCCAATAACAACGCCATTTCAAAGAAAAGCTTTCCTATTGATTTTCCCGACATTTGTCTTACCTGTTACGCATTTTTTTATATTCATATTAAATCTGCGTAGACAACATCAATGAATACATATTACCTGCTCTAAATGTTTATTTATGTGTATTGTAAAAGTTTTACATAGACTGGCAATTATTGCTCGACAACTTTCTGACTCAATTAAAAACTTTTTTGATTTTCTAGTTGTATCGATAGATATACCTTGCTACTTGGGCGTTCCTCCTCCTCCTCCTCCGGTTGCGATCATCCCCAGCACCATAATATCGATATTGATTCAAGACGGCTGGATCCCCATAGATTTCTGATTTCAATATCGCATTCTCCAAAGCCTCATCCAATTTATCTTTATTGGTGCCGTATCGGTATCCCTTCTCATATTCCGAAAAGCTCTTGTCGTCCAAATCGTCGTCGGTTGCATAAAGCGGCGATTGTAATGTATCGCCTTGTCGATACCGTTGCTGATCCCATTCGGTTAATAAGGGGAGTTGATCCGCCTTCATATTACCACCTACAACATTATATGATATTACATGTTCTATAAACGCCATAAAATTTAATCACCTCGTTTCATTGGCGGATAGTATGCTGATTCTTTATTCGCATCATCTTGAATTAAAGATGCTGTTTGTGCGCGTTTTACTGTAATGAATAAGGTAAAATGGTTGTTCGCGTTTGTGAATGAAAATGCAACAGGTAATGCATACGTTGATATATCGATTACCCACCCACACACACATTTCATATCTATCAATTAGAATATTAGAAGAAAAATCAATCATGCAAAAAAGATAGCTCGTTCAATGGGTAATGTAATAAACAAATTGCCTATGCATTTATAATAATTAAATGTAGTTTTATATTAATTTTTTTTATATGTTAATTAAATAAAATTACCTTTCTTGTTATTAATGTCATCTGATTTGACTTCTTCCACAATGGAAGTGGGCAACGCATTTATTAATACAGTTAAATAAATAAATATGAGAGCGAATTTGAATACAAACGTCATGTTGAACGGATGCAGGATAACTGCTGAAACGCCTGAAAATCGTCTCGACCTGCGCCTTTTCGTACAGCAATTTCCTTCACGTCCGCTCCAGCAATAATTTTTCCTTTTTCTACGCCCACGCAACGCTATTAGCAACACGTAGCATACATTTTCGATTGAAATGCTTTCAGGTTTACTCTATTGACGACAACAAGCAAAAAGTGTGCAAAACAACATCATGAATTTATAAAAAATTCATTTCTGAAAGGAATTAAAATGCTAATACGCCTTTTACGAAAATTGATTGACTTTAATTCAATTAAAATTAGAAATTAATTAGGTACATGTTAAATTACATTACTTTTTAATTACGTTATTTGTTTCAGCTTTCAGAATCCGAGTTGTGTTGCTTCTTTTTCTTGCTCTTCTTCGAACTTTTCTTCCTATAATCACTATCGCTTGAACTACTAGAACTGCGTCTGTGTTTCTTTGAAGATTTTTTACTTTCCTTAGATTTCTTATGCCGATAATCATCTGAATTATGCTTTTTGTGTTCTACTGAACGACTTCTATGCCTTCTATTTCGATCATATTCATGCCTGTCAGAAGAACGACGTCTTCTATCATAAGGTGAGCGAATCCTCGAAGATGTAGTATGCCTTCTATCTCTATATTTGTCTACATCTTTATATTCAGCACGGGATCGATCCCTTCTATTTTTGTTATAGGCATTACTTTTTCCATTACGCTCTTCACGCCTATTCTCGCTGCGTTTATATCTTCCATTACCATAATCATTTTTTGTGTCTGAAACCTTTCTACCTTTATCATCATAAGTCGTAACGCCACGTCCTTTTCCATGCCATTTAATTTTTGCCACCGACTGACTGAAATCGACATGTATTCGCCTATCGTCAATTAAGACATTATCCATTTTAAAATAAGCATCCTCACAGAATTTGCGTTCAGCAAATTCAACGAACGCATATTGCAATGAATCGTTCGACTTCTTATCGCGAATCACTTCGCATGACTTAATTTTACCGAATCGACTAAAAATGATTTCTAAATCGTCATCTGTCGTTACTGGATTTAATTTACAGACGAATAATACGTTCTCAGGCGGTGCCATATCAGCATCCGGAATATCACCAACCATTTCTAATATTGTCGCTCTAGCTTTCGCTTCACGCTCCGCAATTATCTCGTTTATTTCGCCTAGTGTTTTCCCTTCAGTATCATCAATCTCCTCGTCAGCTCCTATACGTCCTCCTTGCAGCCGTTCAGCTGACGGCGATGGAGATCTGGAAGGTATGCGTATATTTTGCATATCTGGAAGTGGATCATCTAATATAACAGTGTGAGTTATTCGTACATCTTTATATGGTCGATTATCTGAATCACAAATTGTTTCGTTCATTAATTCTAGAACATCTAAGCCTTCCATTACTTCCCCAAATATACAATGTTTATCATCGAGGTAAGTTAGATCATCTCCTAGTGTAATAAAGAATTGGGAGCCAATCATTCCGTCTTCATTGCCCACAAATGATATCAAGCCACTATGCGTGTGTTTAATTCGTGGTGTTCGTTCACTTTGAAAGTATCGTTTAAGGGGCCCTTCAAGTACTCCAAATATTGATTCACCTCCATTTCGGGAACCTGTAGGATCTCCAGTTTGGGCAATAAAGTTCCTGCTTATTGTGTGAAATAGATTGTAATTATAGTATTTCATTTTACATAGTTTCAAGAAATTCAGACAAGCTCTTGGACGTTCTTTTAAATATAAATCAACTGTTATATCACCCAAGGTAGTTTCTATGACCACAGACATTATATATGAACGTTATTTTCTTAACTTTACTAGTTTTGTAAACATAACCTCTCAATAC